>PVJN01010755.1:0-56290 GCA_004026805.1 Lasiurus borealis
AAGAGTATTTCCAAGCCAAGGCCCTAGCCAGGTTGTTCAGTTGGTTAGAGCATCATCCTCATATGCCAAGTTGCAAGCATGATCTCTGGTAAGGACACAAACAGGAAGTAACCAATGAATGCACAATTAAATGGAACAACAAATCAAAGTTTCTCTTTCTTTCCCCCCTCCCGCTCTCTCCCTTTCTCTAAATCATTAAATATATGTATATATATTTTCCCCCCAAGACTTTGCTTTTATTACTCTCATTTGATTAGTTACAAACCCATTTAATTTTTACTTTAACTAGTTCACATTTCATTGTCTAATATGAAACTGAGTTGCTCTATGGTACACCATGCCCATACCAGTTTTGCTAACCATAATAAAAAAGAATCTAGAGTATTTAACATGATTTATTATAATAAATCAGTGTTATTTCCCTATTGCTTCTTAAACCATGCACTTGAAAAATCTGTTCTACAATTTGACTGACAACCAGCGACTGACTTTCTAATTTCTCAATCCCACTTTACACTCCTTTTTTCTTTTTGAAAATCACAATGAAGCCTCATTTTTCTTTTAATACTTATTCTCTATAGCTCTCAGAAATTTTATCTCTAAGTTCCTTCAGCACTCCTGGACTATAACTGCATAGGACAGTATTTCAATTTGCATAATGAGGTCAAGGGATCCCATTCTGTGTTTTGAAAACTAAGAGTCTAACTGCAGTTTAAATATAATAATCTATATTAGAAGACACCAATCTCACACTGTGCTTTTACTTTCAGGGTTATATATTTCTGTACAACATAAATGACATTATGTATAGCTACAACTCTTTCCATCATTCAATTATTCATGTTGAATTCCCTGCCACATAGGCTTAAGCATGACAAACAGCTTAAATCATTGTCTACGGACTTATATACTATAGGCTAATGGATAATACTCAAGGCCCCAGGTGTTTTTAACTAGATTTCTTATTACAGTAGCTCTATCGTACTACATTTTCCATTAGCCAAAACATCATTTCTGCCATAGTATTTCATTTGATTTTTATCTATGCTTTTCCCCTTATATCCCTCAAAAGTGAGATAGCATTGTTAAGAGCATAGTTAATAGAAAAGTGGGTCGTCCTTTCAGAACTAGGACTTTAAATCACATTAGGAATCAAAGACAAATGATACAGGCAGATTCTAAAAGTATTAATATCTCATTTTAACTCTTCTTATAACAGTGATACATCATTCTAAATAAAAATCTTAAGCAACCTTTATTTGGAGTCCTAAATGGTGTATTACACATTTTTACTAATTCAAAGAAAACATTCCAAAACAGTTTCTCAATCAGCTATACTCAATCTATGAAATCATTAACTCACTACTTCTCAAAGATATAAAAAATTTACATAAGAAAACATGGTATCAAATTATGTTCTATATGTTCCAAAAGTTTCAGCTTCTCTTCACAGCAATCCTGAAAATAACCAACTGAAAAAATAGGAATGCTACATAAATGTTAAATTGGCCTTTTCACTATGAAAGAAATTTAATGATTTTAAAACTTATTTTTGCTATTAAAAGAGGTCACGGGCCCTGACCAGTGTGGCCTGGTTAGAGCATCTTCTGTGCATCAAAAGATGGTGGCGGGTTCAATTCCCAGCCAGGAAACAAACCCAGGTCCCAGGTTTAGTAACTGGTTTTGCTATCACATCCAATGCTTCTCTCTCCCTTCCTCTCTCTAAAATCAATTAAAAAAAAAAAAAGTTCACAGTATTACTTTATACCAAATAAAAATATGCACAAAATACTAAGTAGACATCACTGATTCAATATAAAATTGCTCCAACTAATTAGAAATGTAAATAATTATTTATTAGGCTTCTCAAATATAGAAATACCATTTGACTTTAGCCAGTCATCATATGTTATAATTTAGCTCGACAATCTACATGCATAAAACCCTAATATGCAAATAGACCAAACGGCATAACTGAATAATTGGTCACTATCATCAGGGTGAGCTTCCAGTGGTTACTGAAAATTCTTTGCTCCCACGCAGTGCGGTCCCTCACTCCTGCTTCCAGCACCAGTCGCTGCTCATACCCACTGCCAGCACCTGGTGCCAGCCCTGATCACTTGGTGCCATCAGTGGGTGCAAGCGGGGCTGCTGGCCCCAACCACCCTGAGGACTTCTCTACCTCTCCCTGCTCCTAAGGAGCGATTGGGGCCTGTCAGCTGCCTCTTGCACCTGCTGCCAGCACCCGACACTGGTCTCGATTGTCCCTGCGGACTTCTCCACCTACCCATTCCTGAGGGTTAATTGGGGCACCAGCTGCCACTCGCACAGGCTGCTGGTGCTGTCAGTGCAAGGGAGCAGCAGCAGCAGCAGCGGGACTGCTGGCAGGAGTGGGGCTTCCACCAGACAGGAAAGTGGGGGCCACAGTGGGAAGGGCTTGGTGGAGGCACAGAAGATGGGCTGAGACCCGCCTCTGTGCCCACTGTAGTCTTGCAACCCAGTTCCTTTCAAGGTGCACAAATTCATGCACTGGGCCCCTAGTGTTAAATATGAGAGTAAGTGTTCCCCACTCTCCTCTGAGATTCATCAGTTTGTTCCATGTTACCATGCCTGTGGTTTCTGCTCCTGCATTGAGGGTCTGTCCCTGGTGGTCAGTGCACATCATAGCTACAGTTGGAAGGATGGATGGTCACTTAGGCTTTTATATATATATTAGGGGCCTGTTGTATGAAATTCGTGCACTGGGAGTGGGGTCACTCAGCCCAACCTGCCCCCTCTCACATACTGGGAGCCCTCAGGGAATGTCCTACTGACAGCTTAGGCCCACTCCCCCCTCCACCAGGAGTGGGCCTAAGCCACAGTCTGGCCTCCTTTTGTGGAAGGCGACGGGCTGATCAGGGGAAGGCACCAGCCCCATCACCCGGCTGCTCCAACCACTGCCAGTCACCACAGCCACCAAGGTGGTTTCATTAACATGGATTCCAGTCCCTTCACCATGAAAAAATGACAACTTTCTTTAGGCATTTTCAAGATGTATTTTTCATAGGATATGACATTTCTTTATTTTTTTTATCCTCACCTGGGGATATGTTTCCATTGACTTTTAGAGAATGTGGAAGAGAAAGGGAAAGACAGAGAGAAACATCAAAGTGAGCCCTGACCTGGGCCCCGGTCAGAGAGGAGCCTGTAACCTAAGTATATGTCCTTGAACAGAATTGAACCCAGACCCTGCAACTGGCAGCTCAAGGCATTATCCATTGATCCAAATCTGCTAGGGCAGGATATGATATTTTTTAGCCCTCCAGTAGCAGACCTTTGTTTTTTTCTCCAGAAGTGTGTGGAAAAACCCTAGATCACCTTTTTCGATTCTTATTACCCAAGTTACTAAGAATATTAGCAGTGGCATACAGGGAGCTTAGCCAATGAGCAGTCAGAAAAGATGTTTCCTCTGTAGTTCACACTGATTGCCAATAGCCTACAATTGCCGGCTCCTCCCCTGCCTATGCCTGCCCAGGCCGAAAGCCTCTGACACTTTTAGCATGGGCAGTGGATCCCCAGCTTGCTCTGATCACCGGTTCTTCCCCTGCCCAGGCCTGCCAGGCCAAAAGCCTCTGGCCAACAGTGTACCCCCACCTCCCTCCGATCACCGTCTCCACCCCTGCCCAGGCCGAAAGCCTTTAGTTAACACTTTTGGCCTGGGGCAGGAGACCCCCAACTCCTCCCAATCGCTGGCTCCACCCATGCCCAGGCTTGCCCAAGCTCAAAAGTGGACCCCAGGTCCCTCCAATTGCCAGCTCGCCCCTGCCCAGGCCAAAAGCCTCTGGCCAAGGCTTTAGGCCTGGGCAGGGGACCCCCAGTTCCCTCCCATCTCTGGCTCCTTCCTGCCCAGGCTGAAAGCCTCTGGACAGGGTACCCCCAGCTCCCTCTGATCACCAGCTCTGCCCCTGCCCCCTCAGCTCTGATCACAGGCTTGGCCCTGCCCAGGAGCCCCTGGCTCAGGCCCTTCACAGGCTGCTCAGGGCCCACGCAGGGCCTATCTCAGAGTGACTTGGGTGCCAGGACCCAGGTACTGTGTGCCTATGTATGCCAATTAACTGCCATCTTTGATGGCTTAATGTGCATACTGACTCTGATTGGCTATGGGCATAGCGGAGGTACAGTCAATTTACATGTTTGTCTATTATTAGATAAGACTATAGAGGCCTATTGCAGGAATATTCTTGCAATAGGGCTTCCTGCGGCAGTCTCTGCTGCCCCACTTGCTTCCCTCCCTTCTCTGCAGCTTCCCTCCCTTCTGCAGCACTTGGCTTCCTTCTACGATGTCTTCAGTTTTCACATTGCAAATTAACCACTATCTTGGTTGGGTTAATTGGCATACTTGCTCCTGATAGGCTTGTGGGCATGGCTCATAGGCGTGGCTTGTTGGTGTAGTGGAGGTACAATCAATTTGCATGTTTCTCTTATTAGATAGGACTAGAGGCCTGATGCACAGAATTAATATAAGAGTAGACCTTCCTTCCCCAACTGCCGGCACCAGTTTCCCTCCAGCACCCGGGACCCAGGCTTCCCTCAGCCCCGGCTTCATCCAGAAGGATGTCTGATCTAATTAGCATATTACACCTTTATTATTATAGACTAGAGAGGCCCAATGCATGAAATTTGTGCATTTGGCGGAGGGGTGGGGGGAACCCTCAGTCCAGCCTGCACCCTCTCACAGTCTGGGAATCCTTGGGGAATGTCTGACTGATGGCTGAGACCCACTCAACAACCTCCACCCCCTACTCCCAGTGCCAGCAGCTAAAGGGAGGAAGGCTCCCTGGGAAAGTGGGCCTAAGCTGTCACTCGGACATCCTTAGCGCTGCCACGGAGACAGGAGAGGCTCCTGACATCACCACTGTACTCTAGAACCGTCAGCCTGGCTTCTGGCTGAGCAGTGCTCCCCTGTGAGAATGCACTACCAGGGAACAGCTCCTGCATTGAGCATCTGCCCCCTGGTGGTCAGTGCATAACATAGTGACCAGTCATTCCGCTGTTTGGTCGATTTTCATATTTGCCTTTTATGCCTGTGTAATTAAACCGAAACTGGCTCTCTGACATCCCCCAAGGGGTCCAGATTTCGAGGGTGCAGGCCAGGCTAAGGGACCCCACCAGTGTACAACTGGGGTCAGGGAGGGATGCAATAAGTTGGTCAGCCAGGAAGAGACTATGGGAGGAGACTATGAGCCCATCTCACTCAGTCCTAATTGGCCGGACCTCAGCAGCAAGCTAACCTACTGGTCGGAGCATCTGCCCACTCATGGTCAGTGTCCATCATAGTGACTGGTCGATATCTGCCCCCTGATAATCAGTGCACCTCATAGCAAGTGGTTGAGAGGCCTTAGCATCTCATTAGCATATTATGCTTTGATTGGTTGAATGGATGACCAGACAACCAGACACTTAGCCTATTAGGCTTTTATTATACAGGATAAATGTAGAAAACTAACCTACATCTGTACATAACCAGATTGAGGACATATGACTAATCTAAGAAGTCTGAACATTTTTTTTAATGTACAAAAAGAGCAATAAGTGATTCAAAAGTCACTTGTTCTGTTGATAGTTAAACTAAAGTTTTTTCTATATTATCAAATAAAAAATGGAAATTTCTTATTTCTAAAGATATCTCATAAACTACAGAAAATGAAAATATGTATCTATTGCTGAAATAAATTTCTTCTGATATGTATCAGAAGTTCAGCTAGAACTCATTACCTGAAATTCATTAACTGAATTCATTTTTTAAAAATAGTCTAATTTTTATTTTTTCTACTTTCAACCTCTTACCTATGATATAAATATTCTTTTAATAAAAAAATAGCATTTAAAATACATAAAACAACTTGAATTTTATATGTATGCTCACTGTCTACATCAGGGATGGGGAACGATCAGCCTAAGGGCCATATAAGGCCTGCAAAATCATTTAGTCTGGCCCCACCAAGGCATTAGCAGTAAGTTAATTAAATGTTCAACCAAATATAGCAGGCTAATTTTTAAGCTGATAATTTTGTATGGCTCACAAATTATGTTATAAATATTCAAATGGCCCTTGGCAGCAAAAAGGTTTCCCACCCCTGAACTCTACATGAAGTAACTATTGCAGTAATCATGAAATATACTAACAGAAAATCAGATGTATCTCCACATAAAACTGTTGAAGAAACAAGGTTAGAATAAAAGCATTTTTTGAGGTGGGGGGAGTAAATCAAAGTGCTTCCAATATTGAAACAGAATAAAAGCATTTTAAATAAATGTGTTAGAACATAAGATATTAAGATGACTATTAAGGACACTACAGCCCTGGCCAGTGTAGTCCAATGGTCAGAGTGTTAGCCATGGGTTTAATTCCCAGTCAAGGGCATGTACCTGGGTTGTAGACTCATTCTAGGTCCCAGCCGGAGTGTGTTTCTCTTTATTCCTCTCCCCTCCCTAACTACCTTCCACTCTCTCCAAAAATTAATAGGAAAAATATACTTGGGTAAGGATTAACCAAAATAAAGAACACTACATTTACTAGTGCCATACACATACTTTATCAAATTTACAAATCACTCATTTTCTCTTAAACTTCAGAAAAACAAGGATTTAACAAACTTAACTAAACTTTATATTTAAATTTCTAACAATCAAAACATTTTAGTTCAGTTGATTTCAATATCCTTAGATTTAAAATCTAAGTATTCTGCAAGTATTTTATTTTATGCCACTGATCTAGCACCAACTTTTTAAGTTTTTAGCCTTTTAATGATCTTTATTATTCAAAAAAGCTTAATTTTAAAAAATTATTTAGTTTTCTGACTCTGGCCTTGTGCCTTCAACACTTTCACAACAATTTTCTGCTCCTCAATAAGAAAAGCACACCTGATCCTGTCATAGACACATTTAGCACACATGGATCCACTATAGGCCCTGCTGACATGTTTTTCGTTGTGGACAACCTCATTAGAACTTTAGGTCTCACAGCACGAACTCCTCTAAGTTGGCCTGGGCACATGCCACATGCAGACTTTGGTGCTTTCCCAAACTTCTTGGTAAACTATTCTATTACCTGGGGTTCGGGACAGCCTAGTTTTTTGTTAGAAGCTGTATTGTAGGACAGTCTCCAACAGTATGTCAAATGTTGGACTGTGGTGAATGCCTAAAGTCACCGTCCCCGGGAGAGCCCACCAACTAACTTTTAAATAAATGTGCACTATACTCTCTGGAATGCCCCATAAAACCCCCAATATAACAACAAAACCCTTAAGGTCCAATTTGATATGAACCTTATAAACTGCCACATGTCTAAAGGCTTCAAATATAGAAATTCTTCCTAAATTTCAAACCAGTTTACTCAATTTTTACCTCAAAAATTCATTCATCTCATTCCACATATAAAACAATTTTTATTTAACCTAGAAATACTTAATATCCATATTTCAATAATTATAACTAATTGAAAAATACCAGATAACTACTAAAGTTATTCTAGTTACTTTCTTCTTTGTGCTATTCTTTGGTTTCAAAAATCTTCTTCAATGTATGTGCATTAACTTTTATATTGCTTAAAAAAATCCTTTGTAAATCAACATGAGTGGTTATATTTTGCAAATGAAAAGCAGAATGAAATCTGAATGAGGGAGAAAATTTCCAACTCAGGTAGCTTCCTCTAACTCATTCTTTTAACACTATTAATAGGTCCTAGCATTCCCAGAAGTCAAAGATTTATAAGCAAGTACCAATAAGAGATTTATAAAGAAGAGTGTTAGTTACATCTCTAAAGTTGATGGAAAACACAGGAGGAGGAACCATAGGTTAAGTAATCAATAAGGATTTCTCCCTTCTTTCTATTTTTAACTAAAATGATTCTCACTTCAGAATATGGAAGATTATTACTTCCTCTTCCTACATTTTTTCCCTACTCATCAGGCAACAAACAGGAGGATGAGAGGGCTGGTCTTGATATCCTTACTGGAGTTATTTCTCTCTGAATCAAAAATAATATTCTACTGTAGATGAGTTGCTTATACATGTGTCTTAATTGCTTTTAACAAAAACAGAAAAAGACACCAAGTAGCTAATGAAGTCTGCTCTAAAACCACTTACCTCTCCCGGGTGCAATCTATCCCAGTTTTCATTAATGTATGTCATAAGCTCAAGTTCAGAATCAAAGTATTTCTTCTTGTGAATAACACTTAGGTTGTAAAGGCATAAGTGTGCTATATCTACCCTGGAATCCAAAATAATAAAAATATACAAAAAACAATGTTTTTGGTTATTGTTAAGAAATCACAGAATTTTTTATAACACCAGTAATTTAAAAAGTCCAATGTATTTAGGTGAATGGAAAGTAAACATCCTAAGTCATATTCATAATGTAATAAATCATTACATTGAAAATAATTGGAAAGCACTAACTAAACATTTACTTATCCTAAACTAATTATAAACTAAAAAAAATTTAAATAATTTCTTAAAATGCATTAAAAAAGAATCTAATTTCAAAAAAACTTACAATAAAATATTTTGTTTTTACTACTATATAGAAACTACTGCATAAATCATATTTTATTAGACTTTGCCTGATTCACAAGTGTTATCTTTTCCTAAAATACGCAAAACATTTAATAAAAATGTCTAAGTACTTACTACATGGTACTCCTAAGCGTCAGTTTTGCTTTCAAAGTTTTAAAGTCAACTGCAGTTCAAAAATACTGCAGTTCAAAAATATGAAATGAAAAATTCCAGAAATAAACAATTTCTAAGTTTCAAACTGTGCACTGTTCTGAGCAGCATAACATCTTGTGCCATCCCACTCTGTCCCCCTTGGGGTGTGAGTCATCCTTTTGTTGAGTGGATCCAGGCTATTCACAACCCTGTCCATTAGTCACTTAGTAGCCATCCTGGTTACCAGATAGAATATGACAGTATCTCAGTGCTTGTGTTCAAGTAACCCTTATTTTACTAAATAATGAACACAAAGCTCAAGAGTAGTTATGATGGCAATTTGCCAAAGAGAAGCTATAAAGTATATTTATGTATGTATAGGAAAAGTCATAGTATATAACAAGGTTCAACAGTTTCACTTGGAGTCTTGGGCATATTTCCCATGGGTAATGGGAATTACTATATAAATAGTTTATCATTAAATCTCCCAAATTCATCATACTTCCCATGCCCAAGAATTGCTACACAGAAGCAGCAATTGGCATATTTGTAATAAGAATTTTCTCTCTTTTACTGTATGCTATTCTGAAGGCCCAAAAGAACTACAAAGATAAATAAGAGTTCTGAAGATCTAAAGAGTATTTTAAAAAGTCATTAGAAAATGAATGGCCATATTACTTCATCAATATAATTAGCTAATCCTTGGTGAAAATGACATCAGGTTTAAGGATAAACAACAGAAAATAAATAAAGCTATACATAGAGATTACCAAGTTTTCACTTAAGCCAAGTTAATATATCTATAGTTTTATCCTATATGTTTAAGAATATGGCTCTCTTTTGTTCCTTAACAGAAATGTCCTCACTTACCATTGTAATGGTAGACGTTTGAGGTATTCAGGTCCAGAACTGCAGACAGAGCAAATAAACGTATAAAATCTAAGGAAAAAGGAAAAGTTGTAATTATTGTGTAATCAAAAAAGTATTTTAACATCATAATCATAAAGTATTTTAACAATTAAAGCTAATATTCAGCAAATAGATATCCTACAATTGACATAAGGATTCATAGAACAAAATACAATTTGAATTATGACACTGTGATTTGAAGAATTTTTTTTTCCAGAAATGACTAATAATGTAATCTTCAGAGTTCACACACAGATTAATATATAGGCATAGTTAATTAAAGGCTTGTATGTAACAGGAATTGTGGTGGCTAGTCTACATTGTTATGTTTAATGCTTAAAACTAGTAAGGTCCAGAGAGACATGCTGACCTTCCTAAACTCAAAAAGATGGCATAAATTAATAGCTTAAGCCAAGATTTAAAACCAGACTTTTAAATGCCACATTTAGTGTTTTATCTTTAATTTGTCTTCCTAGAGTTCTCTCTTATATTCTACAGTCTCCTAATCCAGAAAGCACACTAAGTCTACTTTTAGAAATTCTTTAGGTCTAAGGTATAAATTGTGTGTATCAAGGTTCTTTGTCCTTTTCCAATGTTCTGTCACAGGATCTCTTTGAGGTTCTTTAAAGGAAGATACTAATGAGAATAGTTTAGAACACAGTGGGACAACACAAGCAAATGTAATCACTAATCAAATACTTAAAAGCCTTTTGGAATAATACCCAAAAGCAAAAAAAATTATGTATACTTTTAAATTACATATAATTTAAATATATTACTCAATATTTTCCCTCTACGGTGACTCCTTTACAAATCACTATTAAAACTAATTCTAGAAATCAAAAACTGCAAATATAACCACAATTAAAAAACTAAATAAATGTTTTAAAAAATCAAAAAGTAAAGTCCAAATGCCCTTCTCACCTGTCTCCAAATAACATTGGCTTTTGAAGGCATTGCACACAAGCCTCGTGAAACCACTGCTTACATTTGCAGCACTGTAGCATCTTTAAATACCAGCTAAAAGAAAAAAGTTAAGATGAAAATTACTACCTTTTGATGATGTAGTTTATTTTTATGTGATCCTGTGCTTATAGGATTACATTTCTACTACAAGTAGTGCCAAATTTTTTCTTTCTCAAAAATGTCATTCATATTAACCATTTCATCTATCTCTTATTATGAGCATTTATAAGCTCTAGAAAGATATAATCTATTTCTAGTCAACAAGTACCTAGTTTCCACACTAGTCAAGGATGTATGTCAAAACACAATCCTGGGATTTTTTTTTTCACACTGACTCTATACTCTAAAAGAAATAACTTTCAGAGGTCACTGATCCATATGAGTGTTTGCCCCATATCACTGTATTTCTATTATTCTTGTCTATTAAAGTAGAAACAAGTATAGTTATGTATGACATAATTTCGGGCAACAATACACCACATATATCACAGTGACATACCATATAACCAGGTGTATACCATCTAGGTTTGTATACTTTGTAATGTTAACACAATGATGTAATCACTTAATGATGCGTTCAGAAAGTGTTCCCAACATTAAATGGCACATGACTATATAGCAATTTAATATAATTGATCAGGAGAATCCAAGATGGCAGCATAGGTGAGCACCTAAACTGCTGCCTCGTACAACAATTTCAAAACTACAACTAAAAGAACGAACATCATCCAGAACCACAGGAAAGCTGGCTGAGTGGAAATTCTACAACTAGAAGGAAAGAGAGGGGCTCACGGAGACCCAGAGGAGCTGCAAAAAGCTGAGGTACGGAGACGCGGGCATGGAGAGAGCGGGTGCCAAATTGCCTGGCTGGCTTCCTCTGGCAGGAGGGAGATGGGAGACTTCCAACTGCACTGAACCCCTTAACCTATGGCACTGAACCCCAGGTCTGGCCAAAACTCATACAGGGGGAGTTTGGACTGTGAAAAAGTAGAAATGCACGGGAATTTAGGGGAGCCTAGAAAGGGCAGAAATCTATAGGCGCGCACACTGCTGTGCGCAGAGGACGGACTGTTGATTGTGCCGCTGGCTTGTGGGCGGGAGACAGAGCCTACTGACTGCATTACTTCTAACTCCACTAAACCCCAGTTTTGAGTGAGACCCTGGGGACCCAGACTCATACGGTCCCAAAGGGCAGGGGAGCCAGAAAGGCAGTGGTCTAAAGGCACTGTGCTTGCGCACAGGGACTGCTCCAGTTATGACCCAGAGACACGTGAGACCCAGGGGCCACGTAGGGCAGGGCCGACTGGAAGGCAAGGCCATTGTTAAGCCCTGAGACCCCACCCCTCCCAAGCTCAACAGAGAGGCTTTTGCAGTTTTGCAAGTCTTGTGTCATGAGACTGAATCTAACACAGAAGTTCTCCCGGCATAGTGATAATGTGGAGACAAAGGAACAGATCAAAAACAAAAGAAACGGAGAAAAACAAACGACTAAATATAGAGTTCAAAACCACAGTTATAAGGTTTTTCAAGAATTTCCTAGAAAAGATGGATAAACTTAGCAAGAACCAAGAGATGAAAAAGAACCAAATAGAGATGGAAAAGGACCAACTAGAAATTAAACATACACTGACTGAAATAAAAATTATACAGAGACCTAATAGTAGACTAGAAGAAGGCAAAAATCAAGTAAAAAATTTGAAATAAAAACAATCAGAAAACACCCAACTGGAAAAGCAAGAAGAAGAAAGAATCCAAAAATGTGAAGATAATGTAAGAAGCCGCTGGGACAACTTCAAGGGTACCAACATCAGAATTGTGGGGGTGCCAGAAGAAGAGAGAGAGCAAGATACCGAAAACTTATTTGAAGAAATAATGACTGAAAACTTCCCACACCTGGTGAAAGAAATAGACTTACAAGTCCAAGAAGCACACAGAACCCCAAATAAAAGGAATCCAAAGAGGACCACACCAAGACACATCATAATTAAAATACCAAGAGCAAAAGACAGAATATTAAAAGCAGCAAGAGAAAAACAGTTAATTACCTATAAGGGAACACCCATATGATTGTCACCTGATTTCTCAACAGAAACTATACAGGCCAGAAGGGAGTAGCAAGAAATATTCAAAGTGGCTGAAACTGATTTGGCTCAGTGGATGGAGTGTTGGCCTATGGACTGAAAGGTCCCGGGTTTGATTCGGGTCAAGGGCATGTATCCTGGTTACGGGCACATCCCCAGTGGGGAGTGTGCAGGAGGCGGGTGATCGATGTCTCTCTCTCATCGATTTTTCTGGCTCTCTATCCCTCTCCCTTCCTCTCTGTAGAAAAATCAATAAAATATATTTTTAAAAATAAATAAATAAAAAATAAAAATAAAAAAAGAAATATTCAAAGTGATAATAGCAAGAACCTACAACCAAGAATACTCTACCCAGCAAAGCTATCATTTAATTGAAGGGCAGATAAAGAGCTTCACAGATAAGAAAAAGCTAAAGGAGTTCATCAACACCAAACCAGTATTATATGAAATGCTGAAAAGTAATCTTTAAGGAGAGGAAAAAGAAAAAGGTAAAAGATAAAAAATTATGAACAACAAATACATATCTATCAACAAGTAAATCTAAAAATAAAGTGAATTAAGAATTTGATCAACTGAATATAATAGAATCAGGAGCAGAGAAAGGGAGTGGACTGATAATTCTCAGGAGGAAAGGGATGAGGGGGGGCAGGGAGAGAATGGACAAAAATCATACACTTTTGGATGAGGTCAATGCAGGGGGAGGTAAGGGTAGAGGGAGGGGTGGGAGCTGGGTTGAGGGAAACTATGGTGGGGAAAAAAAGAGAAACAAATGTAATAATCTGAACAATGAAGATTTAGAAAAAAAGTAAGTTAATATCTTACAATTAAAAGCCATGTACCACTTATGCCAAACAAACAAATAAAATAAAAAAATTAAAATTAATTTAATTGATCAACATATTAATACATCTAATCTAAGACTCTACCAGGTGGTAAAGGTTTTGTGAAAGATTTTGTTCTGTTTTAAACAGCTGAAGATGCTAAAACTCAACCTTCAACTGAGGATATCCTTTCTTTTCAGTTACTACATAGTTTTTATATATTGACATCCTTATTTGCCACCCCAATGTATTTCTTCCCCAATAATTCTGTTGCTCAACAAATCAGTCCCACATAAATTTTAAGCTACATATACACAAAGGTAAGAAGACTGATACTAAGTAAGGTCATTCATTCAACAAAGACTAATAAATAAATAATGTTCTAGTGCTTGTGTTCAAGTAATTACTCTGCTAGTTGCTGAAGTTAGAGCTGTTAGCAATATCAGTCCATGTAGTCATGGTACAGAACAACGAATGATCTATGTCATAAAATAATGTCTATATTTCCATCTACTTTGAATAATGCTTTAAACTAAATGCTGGTTATAAATGAGTTCATTGTATCTATTTTATTTTACTTTATTTAAAAATATTTTTTTATTGATTTTTTTACAGAGAGGAAGGAAGAGAGATAGAGTTAGAAACATCAATGAGAGAGAAAAATTGATCAGCTGATCCTACTGGGGATGTGCTGCAACCAAGGTACATGCCCTTGACCGGAATAGAACCTGGGACTTTTCAGTTCCCAGGCCGACACTCTATCCACTGAGCCAAACTGGTTTTGGCTAATTGTATCTATTTTAGAAGTGATTTTAAAAAACTACAGTTTCTTAAATGTGTAGGTGACCGAAAACTAAGAAGTATTATAAAAATGTTAAATCACAAAAAGTTCCTAAGATCAGAGATGAGGCAGAATACAGAACTAAAATTTCATTAATTTATATGTTCATTTATTCATGTTTTCTTCATCAGTTACCTATATGTCCCAGTCTTCTTCTAGACAGCATCATCTTAAGGGAAGCAGTCTCATAAGACACACAAAATAATAATTATAATTTAAATAGTTAAATCGAAAGAATAAGATGGGATGACTAAGGAAAGGTAATACAATCTCTCTTTGCAACTACAGAGGTATAATGTCCAGAACTCTAATAGTCCCATTATTTTCTGTCAGACTATTCTTATAAACAGTGAATTTTCAATCATAACAACGTATTTCAAGAATAACTTTTAAAAACTATGAACAAGAAATGCAGTTTGGAAGTCATGTCATAAAGAATTTTTTATGGCAATGGAGATTTTAGCCTGGAAAAGAGAACATTATTGGTATGTAAGACATGGGAATAAAAATGTGATGGCTGGATTGAAATATTTTAAGAGTTACCTCCTCAGAGAGATAAGAGTATTTATTTAGTTCCAAAGAGCAGAACTAGGACCACTGGTCACAAGTTAAAGGTAAATTCCTAAACATCCTTAGTTAGAACTGATTCATTTCCTTAGCAAATATTTAATTAAAAGATGAATAAAACTACAGCCTCTAATTCCCCTCCCTCAATTTTCTTTACTGATACTTCCATGAATTTACAATTCACTATTACTCCGACACCAAAATCAGTAACAAAAATTCTTAAAGGATATTAAATAACTATATTTACTTACTCTCCAGGGCCTCCACAATAGCAGTAACATTGCTGGACATTGGTTTTATGACCTGCATCCCATTCAAGGTCTGCCACACTATATGGTAATGTCTGCTTCATGACTTGCAATGCTTTGGCATTTGGTCCTTTCTTAAGTGCACCACCTCTCTATATTAGAGGGAAAAGATTATTTAAAAGAGTGAAGGATAAAATTTTAAACACAATTCTATAACTTAAAAATGCTTCTGAAACTTCTGAAGACATTTCCATTCTAAATTTATCATATCACAAAACTAGTTGACTAATAATAATCTTTCCTATTAGCTTTTCTTTCAAATTATTGCCCTAATTCCAAGACCGCAATCAGAAAATAATTGCAAAAATAGCTGCAAGTCACTTAAGCATCATTAGTCAAACAATAACCAGTTCCTCTTTCTAACCAGCATTGAATGCTCATTTCATTCAAATAAACTTTCAACGTACACAATCATGTTGATAATGCCTTATAAATTCTATTTAGGGCTGTAGCCCAAAACACTTAAAAGATACCTTTGTTGTTGTTGCAAAAACACACTGTCGACAGAGCCATTTTTCATCTGAATCAATCACACTGGAATCAATGTGAGGTGTGTGACACAACTGATGATAGCCTTAATATAAAAAAAAGCATAAAGCAAATTGTATTTATTAATACTGCAATACAATTTAAATGCATTAGTATTTTCTTTTCCTACACTAATTACAACTGTGAGTAAATTTATCGTAACAGCTTCAAATTAACATTCTAAAGTAATTTTTAATCATTAATCGTCATAAACTTTTCCACAAGATTAAAAGAAATCTATGTTTACCTTGGCCACACTTATCACATATAACCATTTCATTGGGAGCTTCTGAATACTCTTCCTGACATATTGTACAGACCATTTCCCCACTTCCAGTGGCTCCTGAAATAGTTAAATAATTTTATTATTTGTTTATAATAATAAAGTGTTCCATTTAACAAAGCTACTTTTTGACTCAGTGAGTAGTCTATATTGGCAATGTTTGTTCACTAGATCATAATTTCTTTTCCAGCCAAAGTACTATACACAAAATGCTATCTCTCTGCTCCCTTTCTGTGTTCTGACCTCTGATTTCATAACAACCTGCTTTTTGGCAGAGGGCATAATTTAAACTGCTCTCAGGCAGGATCCCTTATCATTCATTTTTAATATTCCCATTCTCTTGGGGGATTGTTTTGTCAATACTAGAACTACTCTCCAAAACACACATCTACCCATGTATATGCATGTGTTCACTCACGCTACACTGCCTAACATCATGAGACTAAAAAAGCACAAGGCAGATGTATCAGTGACTCCTTTTTCTCTGGAGCTGGAACATTTTCTTTTATTTACTAATTTATGAAGAGGCTGAACACCAATTATTTAATTTCCAGCTTCTGAAATATGGAAATATGGTTGGTGCCAATAATACACCTTAACAAAATCCCACTGCAATAAAATCTGGGGATTCCATAGTTATTAATTATACATTTTACCTGAATAAATAAATAAAATTATTTCTTTCTTAAATATTTTTATTCTAAAACACTTCTATTCTAAAAGCAATTTTATTCTATAAATTTTAAGATAAAGTAACTAATCCAAGGACCTTCAGTCAGAAAGTATAGAGACTAGGATTCAAATCTAGATATGCTAGAGTCCATACTCTACACTGTGAGATGCTTCTTTTCATTAATATTATTTAATATTCCTTCTATCAAAAGCATTTTTTAATCCTAGCTGGCTTGACTCAGTGGATAGTCGGCCTGCAGACTAAAGGGTTTCAGGTTTGATTCTGGTCAAGGGCCCATGACCGGGTTGCAGGCTTGATCCCTAGTTGGAGGAGTGCAGGGGGCAGCTGATTAATGACTCACTCATCATTGATGTTTTTATTTCTCTATCCCTCTCCCTTATCTGAAATCAATAAAAATATATTTTTTAAAAAAAGCATTTTTTACACTAGTTTTCAAAATTGTAACTTCAAATCTATACTAATCTAGACTAATAAAAGAGAAACATGCAAAATGACCATATCTTCATGACGCCCAACAATCAGGAGTATGCAAATTAACCCAACAAAGTTGGCGGATTAATTTGCATATGCCAGGTGCCGAGTAGCCAAGCCTGCCATGGCAATGACGCAGGCATTCTGCACTGCCCCAGCAGCTCCAGGCCTCTGGGCAGCATGGAAAGGCAGAAAGGCAGCTCTGGGCCAATAAGAAGGCAGAAAGGTGGCTCCAGGCCAGAGTAAAGGTGGTGCCGGCTGCCAGAGAAAGGAAGGCCCATTCTTACACAAATCTTCGTGCATCAGGCCTCTAGTAAAAGGATAATATGCTAATTAGAACGGATAGACTGGACATCTTCCAGACATCCTTCTGGACAAAGCCACAGTAGCAGGCAGTTAGGGGCAATCAGGCTGGCAGGGAATAGCAGTTAGAGGCAGTCAGAACAGCAGGGAAGAGCAGTTAGGGGTGATCAGACCAGCAGGAAAGAAGTTAGGAGTGATCAGGCAGGCAGGCAGAGGCAGTTAGGGGCAATTGGGTAGGCAGACAGAGTGATTAGGGATGATCAGGCAGGCAGGCAGGTGAGTGATTAGGAACCAGTGGTCCCAGATTGTGAGAGGGTTAGTCTGGGTGGAGGGAACTGACCCCAATGCAATTTACTTCATCACACTCTCTATTCTTACACAGACATATTACCAAATTTCTTGTTTGTTCATTTTTTCGCATTTTTCCTTGTCTGTTTCAGTCTCTTGTGCTCTCTAGCCTCCTGCTTTCCCAGGGTTTGTTTTCTTGCCTGCACAGCTGGCTAAACATGGCCTCCCCACATCTTTTGATTTTTGGCTAGAATCAGGAGAGCAACCAGTCTGAGCCTGAGATCTCTCTGTCCAAATCTGTTAAATCCATGGAAAAGAACCAATAGTCCTAGATTGGGGTAAGTGCTTAATCTGACTCCCACTGCAACCAGGTGGACTAGTGTAAGGGAAGGCAGTTCCTCAGAAAAGCCAGTGCTAATTTAAGCAATTTCATCTTTGCTATCTCAAATTTTTGTTATTATTAAAATAAAGCTACAGTAAATATTTCTCAACTAATTTTTTACTTTTGAATTGTTTACTTAAAATAAACTGCTAAAATGAGTCTGCTGTATAAATTAAAGAGTATAAAACATTTTTATGCATTTAACGCTGATGTTTAAATATCCAAAATAGAAATTTACACTGTCATCAGCAGTGTATTATTTCCACAGACACCATAATAGTATTTAGGTGTTCAGATTAAAAATCCTTTTAAATTGATTTAATGGTTTTAACATGTTATCTCCCTGTTGTAATGCACATTTGTTTGATTGCTAACATGACTATATATTCTTCCTTATTTATGTAAATTTTTCAAAGGAATCTTATTACATGAGTGAAATTATGCTAATTTATTCTGTTACTTTGCTAGTACCTGTTATTATCAGGTTTCTTATAGAAATAAAACTACTAAAGCTACTCTCCACAATGAAATCTGTCATAATGCAATTTTCAGGTTCACTTCCCTCATTTTATAGCAACTCCAAGTTACATGTGTGCTACTTTCTGGCAGTACACATGTAACTTGGAATTGCTATAAAATTACAAAGTTAATGGCCAAAGGGTAATCCTTGGTAATTCTAAGGATAGTAAAAGCAGCCAGTGAGAAAAGAACCACCACAGACTACTAAACTGATGCACTGGTGGGGCACATGTAGGACAGGACTCTCACTTTCATGACAACTTTC
The DNA here is from genome assembly GCA_004026805.1 of Lasiurus borealis. Lineage (NCBI taxonomy): Eukaryota > Metazoa > Chordata > Mammalia > Chiroptera > Vespertilionidae > Lasiurus > Lasiurus borealis. The sequence goes on from PVJN01010755.1 coordinate 18,915, forward strand.
TATCCCTATGTACCACTGGTCTTTGGAAAGAAGGAATAGAAGGAGGGACGAAACAAAAGGCTGAGAAACCTATATTTTAATACACAGGAATCTTGAAAAAGTAGAAAAGTTGAAAGGGATGCTAGCCCAAAAGTGCTGCTTTAGCCCTGGCTAATATGGTTCCATCAGTTGGAACGTCTGTCCCATACACCAGAAGGTGGTGGTTTTGATTCCCCATCAGGGTGTGTGCGGGAGGCAACTAGTGGATGTTTCTCTCTCCCTTCCTCTTTCTCTAAAATAAATAACAACAATACAAACTGTTATTTTCTTTTATTTTTAATCCTCACTAACATATTTTTCCATTGATTTTTAGAGAGTAGAAGAGAGAGGGAAGGACAGAGAGAAATATCGACTGGGGAGGATCCTGCAACATAAGTACCCACCCTTGACCGGCCAACGCTCTATCCACTGAGCCAAACTAGCTAAGGCAAAACTTACTTTTTTTTAAAAAAAACAAGTGTTGCATTCGTGTGTAGATAAAGTACTCAGATTTTAATAATCATACTTTTTAAAAATAAATAAAGCACCTTCCATGAAGGAGATACCTAGAAAAATACCTTTATTTAGCAGATTCAAATGACATATAGCAATTCTAGTTTGTAAAAATAGAAAGTATAAGAAATGTACCTATAAACAAACCAAAGTGTACCTGTACTCATTTTCTCATATAAACATTAAAAAATAATTGATCATTTTAAACCATTTTTGTTAATGAATATTTCTAGTACTCAACCTTTTAATATGTTCTAATTCCCCCAAGCATCTGACAAAAAGTATGTCCTCAATACCTAATAGCTCTTTACACTACTTTGGACTAATATAAGCAAATAACAGTTAAAACGAAGCCCAAATTGTTTCTTCTAAATTCTCAGAAGGGTCCTAACAATAATATACACCTGTCTTCTAGTAGTCTACCTTTACCTTAACAGAATAATTCTTTTTTTTTTTTTTTTTTGGAGATTTTAATATAGATCAGCAATTTTCCACCAGAGTTCTGCAAGAATTTTTTAAATGTGCGATACCTCACTATTTAGTTAGGGGCACTGACCTCTTTTCCCTTAGATTGTCAAATAAAAAAATGATAACAGCCAATACAACAATATCTGTCTGATATGAATGAATCAAAATTATACCTCCTTTTTTGGGGGGGGTCAGATTGGCAAAATATATACTTTTTGATGTGCTCCAGATTTTTAGTAATTAGCTTATATGTGCCAAGACATGAAAAAGATTGAAAATCACTGATATAGATTATAAGTTCCTCAAGGTAAAGTTGATTTTTTTTAGCCTCTCCTTAAAAGTGGTTCTGAGATATTTTAATATACTGCTAAATAGATAACACTCAAAAATTACAAGTTGGAAAATATCAAATTTTAGTATAAATCATGTTCAAGAGAAACAGTAGCACCTGCCTGTTTGGATGTCCTTCCAGAGAACCCAGGATTTAGAACTGTCTTCAAAGATGATGAAGCAGCTCTGTTTCAATATGTTTATCTGAAATACAGAGAAATACTAGTTTTTAAAATAAAAGACACAGAGTTAAATTTAAATTCAAAATTATTAAACATTTACTGCAAAAACTGCAAAAGATATATAAAGGTAACTTGCCTTTTTGATAGTTCCAAGATAAAACAAGCCATCTGACCATCTAGCTAGGACATCCTGACCCTCTTCAAATTTACATGCTGGCTTTTTGACTTTATATCCATCCTGTAAAGACAGCTTGGTCAAGGATGTTGGGGTCTTTTGGTTTCGACGTAAAGGAGACCGCTTGTGGACCAGTGAATTACCTGCCCCTGTAGAGTCTCTGTTTCAGAAAATAAAAGATAGCCATAAGATTAACTTACTGAGAGAGCTTATTTTATTCCACTGATATATTACAAATTTTTATTTATTAAAAAATTTAAATGGAAGTAAAATATAATAAGTACCTTAATGTCACAAATATCTTCCAAGAAACAAAGAGGTTTAAATGATAGCAATTTTAAAATTCATCCAGTGCCTATCCAAGGTAAGGCTACGATTCAGTAACTACTCCAAGATAAATAAAGGGACTTATCATCAAAATAACACCTCCAAGTTTAAGTGGACAGGCCATGGTCAAGAGCAAAAAAATGCTTTGAATATCATAATTGTGTTTAGATTTAAAAAAAAGTTACATGGCACAATTTCACAAGCACTTGATACAGAACAAAAATGTTTATGCCATATGTAGTTAAAACACACTAACCAGTGACGACTTTGGGGTAGCTGGGTATATTCATCCATTGATGCAGAGGGCAGAGGTTCACAGCAGGATCTGAGTCCTACCCTCTGCATCAATGGATGATCTTACACTGTCTACATACAAGGTACAAGGTATCAGGTGAAGAGGGAATAAGTTTCTTACTTCTGTTAGTTGATTTTGTGTTTAGTAAAAAGAACTCAGCTACCAAATTGCCCGCCCCCCCCCTTTTTTACACCACAATCCTAATTAGAAACATGATATTTTATAGGAACTGTCTAATAAGATAGAAATTACATATATGAATATAAATACAGTATCTGTGCTCTTGTGTCTTCAAGTATTTTAAGTTATAATTAACTCTCTCCTTGCTTTTCAAATTAACATGTAGGAGTTTCTGTTAAAGCTATTTACAGAAAGGGTGGAAACTCTTTGTCAACTGGCACTGCACTATCATTGATTGCTATATTTTAAATTCTCTTTGAACCCAATGAAAATGTATTTTAGGAGTAAAAAATAAATATATTCAAGTGGGTATGTTAAGATGATTGGTAGATTAAAGCAGGGAATCTGAAGACTGGGGAAAACTGGCATGTCCTGATCAAAGACTTGGAATGATGCACACAAAAACTATCATCTTTCCCAGAAATTCTTCATACCCGCACATTTCCAGAAATGTGCGGGTATGAAGGATATAATGTACACTAACAATGGTGTCATTTTTGGTGAGATCCTTCATATGACCAAATTTATAAGGCCAGAAATTAAAAATGGCAGCAGAGTAGATACTGTATGGACAACACTCGCAGAAACAAACTAGAATTACAACTCTAATACAGAAAAACTTCCTGAATAACCAACAGAAAACTTGCTGGAGAGAATCTTGATACCCGAGGACCGAAAGTGGAGACTACCTAGACTAGTAGGAGGGGCAGAGGTGCAAAAGGGTTGGCTGGGGGGTGGGGGTGGGGGTCGGTACCACTAAGAACTCAGGGATCTAATCACCACCAAGCTGGGCCTCCCAGCAGAGAGCACCAGAACTGAGAAGGTACCCACATAACATCTGTGAAAAGCAGCAGGGTTGGTCTGCCAGGGAGTGACAGCTGGAAATTCAGGCACCCTCTTAAAGGGGCCAAAATTCCCTGTGGAGCCACCTGCTTTGTGCTCTATTAGAGAGAGGGCAGAGTGGACTGGAGCTGTGTGAGTGGAAACCAGGATTGGGGGAACTCAGAGGTAAGAGCTCGGAAGGCAGTGTAGAAAACATGGATAGTATTTCTGGACTCTCCTATGCTGAGTCAATCCATCACGCAGTGGAGGATATCTTTCTCACACAGACATTTACCTTGCCTGAGGAGAACAGTTGACCCACAGCCAAACTTGCAGCCAAAAGGTCGCACGCAGCCTATAATCAACATTTTTGTGGTCCAGCCAATATAACAATATGTAAGAAACCTTTTAATAAAAATTTTGTAACTTAAATTTTACAATATTCTGTTAAACATAACTATAAGTCTGATGCATGAAGATTTGAGCTAGAATGGGCCTTCCTTTCCCTGGCTGCCGACACCATCTTTCCACTCTGGCCCAGCCTTCCCACGCTGCCCAGAGGCCGAGAGACTAGGAATGGGGAAGAATGCTTGTGAGATCACCATGGCGAAGATGCAAGCATCCCACTGTCTTCAGTGGCCGGTGTATGCAAATTAGCTACCATCTTTGTTGGGTTAATTTGCATACTCAGATTGGCGGTGGGCGTAGCGGAGGTCCAGTCAATTTACATGTTTGTCTATTATTAGGTAAGATTATTAATAATGAACTACAATGTTCGCTAATGACTGATTACTATAATCATGTTGCGTTAATTTCCCTTACACACTGGCAAATTTCTCTCCACTAATACGAGCAGCAAATATTTTAGCAGCTGATTGCCACATCATTAGTCTTGGACTGACTTGTTTGGTGTGTGCAACAGAAAATGATTTCACTTTCAGAAAAAAAAAAAGGCTTATTTGTGTTATGCTTATTAATTTGTGCAGTTATTCAGGGTCTAGTAAGTTAATGTTCAAGAAAAAAAATTTAGTTTTTATTAAAATGTTCTATTATTGCCCTAACCAGTTTGGCTCAGTGGATAGAGTGTCGGCCTGAAAACTGAAAGGTCCCAGGTTCTACTCTAATCAAGGGCATGTACCTTGGTTGTGGGCAAATCCCCAGTATGGATGTGTAGGAGGTAGCTGATAGATGTTTCTCTCTAAACAATGTTTCTAACTCTCTATTCCTCTCCCTTCCTCTCTGTAAAAAAAAAAAAAAAAAAATCAATAAAATATATATTAAAGTTTTTTAATGTTCTATTATTTTGTTAATGATTATTCATTTATTTCAGCCTTTTAAAAATATATATTTTATTGATTTTTTACAGGGAGGAAGGGAGAGGGACAGAGAGCTAGACACATCGATGAGAGAGAGACATTGATCAGCTGCCTCCTGCATGGCCCACATTGGAGATGTGCCCCCAACCAAAGTACATGCCCTTGACCTTTCAGTCCGCAGGTCAATGCTCTATCCACTGAGCCAAACTGGTTTTGGCTATTTCAGCCTTTCTTATTCAGCATGTATCTATCGACATAAACTTTACATTTCTATAAAAATTAAAGCTTTGTTTTTTTGCAGCCCATATAAACTTAAACCTTGTTTATTTAGCCCATGTTAGCCTTTGAGTTTGACATGTTTGACCCACACTATTTAAAAATACCTTGTCTTGAGGCCATTTAAGAGACTAAAAAAAAAACAACAACCTCCAAGCAGAAACAAATGCCAAAAAAGCTTGCTGAAAAAAACTCTTGCCACTCCTGAGGATGATTGCCTGGAGTAATTAAAAAGGAATCCTATCCTTCTATAGGCAGAGATCCTCTCTGAAGGCTTTGAGTCTTTGCCTGATTTAATTTGTCAAAGAGCATTTGACACTGTCCTGCACTAGAGATTGAAAGGCATAGAGGATCTACCTAATAGTTACAAAATCCAAACAAGCAGCCAAAATGAAGAGACCCCAAATGAAAGAACAAGAAAATTTTCCAGAAGAGATAAGTAAGCAGAGATAAGAAATTTATTTGAAACAGAGTTCACAGTAATGATGATAAAGATGCTCAACAGCATTAGAAAAGATATAGTAAAAAAAAAGGGAGAGGGACAGAAATAAAGAAAAGACATAGCACAAATAAAGAACACATTGGAAGGAATATACAGCAGATTAGGGGAAGCTGAGGATCAAATCAGAAGACAGGGTTGAAAAAATCACTCAAGAGAACCACCAAGAAAAAACAGTTAAAAAACAGGAGGACAATACTACCCTATTTGGCTCAATGGATACAGTGTTGGCCTATGGACTGAAAGGTCCTAGGTCTGGTTCAGGTTAGGGGTATATGCTTGTGTTATGGGTTTGATCCCCAGTGGGAGACATGCAGGAGGCAGCCCATCAGTGGTTCTTTCTCATCATTGATATATCTATCTTTCTCTTCCTTTTGAAATCAATCCTAGCTAATAAAGAGGGAATTTGCTAATTGACCTTCACAGCCTGCAGACTAAAAGGTCCCAAGTTCAATTCTGGTCAAGGGCATGTACTTTGGTTTTGGGCACATTCCCAGTGGGGGGTGTGCAGGAGGCAGTTGATCGATGTTTCTCTCTCATCAATGTTTCTAACTCTGTCCCTCTCCCTTCTTCTCTGTAAAAAAAAAATCATAAAATGTATTTTTTAAAAAAGGCTCAACTACTAGGCCACTTTCACCATATTCAACATATATATAAAACCCTAAAGACTCCACACAAAAGAACTATTAGAATAAACAAAAGCAATATATAAAAACCTGTTATGTTGCTACACACTAGTAATTACCAGAAAGAGAAATTAAGTAAACAATTCCATTTACAATTATACCCTCTCCCACAAAAAATGCCCGAGAAAAAATTTAACCACAAAGTTAAAAAATCCCACTATACCCTGAAAACTGTTAAGATATCAATAAAAGAAATTGAAGATGACACAAACAAAAATATATTCCACGCTTACGGACTGAAAGAACTGATACTGTTAAAATGTCCATATTATTGCGTCAGCCCAGTATGGCTGAGTTGGTTGAGAGTCGTCCTATGTACCAAAAGGTCACTTGTTCAATTTCCTTTCAGGGCACATACTCAGGTTGTGGATTTGATCCCTCTGTTAGGATACATATGGGAGGCAATAGATTATATTTGGCAATTTCCAAAATAAAGAATTGGGGAAAAAGAATTATAGGTTAGCCGTAACCAGTTTGGCTCAGTGGATAGAGCATTGGCCTGTGGACCGAAAGGTCCCAGGTTTGATTCCAGGCAAGGGTATGTACCTTGGTTGTGGGCACATCCCCAGTAGGAGGTGTGCAGGAGGCAGCTGATCGATGTTTCTCTCTCATTGATGTTTCTAACTCTCTATCCCTCTCCTTCATCTCTGTAAAAAAATCAATAAAATATATATTAAAAAAAAAAAAGAATTATAAGTCATAATATAGAGCAAGAGCCCTAGCTGGTTTGACTCAGTGGATAGAGCATCAGCTTGCACACTGAAGGGTCTTGGATTTGATTTCAGTCAAGGGTACATGCCTGGGTTGTAGGCTTCATCCCCAGTAGGAGGTGTGCTGGAGGCAACTGATGAATGATTCTCTCTTATCATTGATGTTTCTATCTCTCCCTCTCCATTTCTCTCTGAAATTAAAAATCCAATCATAGTTCTAAGAAATAGTAATTATAAAATAAGAGTTCTTTGATAAAGACTACTGTAGAGTACAACTACTTTGATAGAATTACTTAGAAGAATTAGCTATGCCAAGAATGGAGGAGTGGGGAGGTAAAGATTACCCAAGCACACTTTAGGCCTGATAGAGGAGGTACCAAAAAAGGTAAGCAAACAACATAAAAGGCAGACATAGATGCAAGGGAGTCAACACAGCAGAAAAGCAAAGGGAATTGTGAAGACAACCCCCAAGATAACATCTGTTCTGGAAATCTAGAGAGCAGTAAATCCAGATTACAAAAAAACTCCAGAAGAGCTCTAGGACAGTATCTCTTTAAAAAACATAACTGATGTATCATAGGACATGGACAGTATGAAAAACAACACTGCAAGACATTTTACAAATCAGAGGAAAAACATGTGAAAATTTCAATGCTTAAAAAAAAACTAAGCAAATTCTATCATTTTAATGAGTCAATTTTTAAACCCAATTGTATAAGAAAGAAATGTAGCACTAGAAAAAACAACTAAAAATATCTAACAAATATTTTACACTTTTGAAGCATTAAATCACTTAACCTTTATTGTTACCTTCATATATTCTATATGGCTTATATGTAAATTTTTATATAATCATACAAGGAAATGGGGTTTGAAATGTTTTGTGTAGGCATATTGAAAGAATGGAGAAAAGACTATGTGGGAAATCCCTCATCTAACATTACTAGTATAGAAGAAAATATCTAAAATTGCTGAATCAAGATACAGCAATGTTTTAAGAAAAATCAGCCAACAGGCATAGCTCAGTGCTTGAGCGCTGACCTATATATCAGTCACAGTTTGATTCCTTGCCAAGGCACATGCCTGAGCTGTGGGCTCAATTCCCAGTGTAGGGTGATTCTTTCTCATCACTAATGTTTCATCTCTCTTTCCCTCTCCCTTCCTCTCTGAAATCAACAAATATATAGAAATACAAATGGAGGGAACAGATAAGACACTGCATCTGTTGTGTTTTGGGGTTTGGTTTTTTTTTTGAAAATTCAATATTATGTTGTAGTTCCAGGTGTACAGCATAGTGGTGAGACAATCATATCTCTATCTGTATATATAAAAAGTCAGTGTCAGTGTCGACCATGACAACCAAATGACCAGTCACCATGAGGTGCATTGAGCCCCTCTCAGTCCCTCTCCCCCAGCCAGTGAACGGTGCGGGGTGGGACTGGGGACTGGCGAGCAGGCTGAATGGCTCACAGGATCTGATGGATCAGTGAAGGTGAACAGAGGAATCGGGGTGGGTGGTGGGAGGACCAGGCTGGCTATCAGGGGCTCAGGCCTGCAGTAAAGTGGGCACCGGTGACTTCACCTCCATGCGTGTGCACTGGGTCCACCGCTAATGGAACACGCTCTGCTCGGGGCCACTCATGCTGAGGTGGGTAGGTTGTGGGCACCCCCCACAGCTTTCATCAGTGCCTCAAACCCCAGCAGCAGCAGCAGTGGCGGTGGCACCCGTGTGAGCGGCCCCAAGTAAACAATGTGTTCTATCAGCAGCCACCCAGTGCACACACACGGAGGTAAAGTCACTGGCATCCACTTTCGCACAGGCTGGAGCCCCTAAGCAACCAGGGATGAGCTAACTATTGATCCCAATGACCTGACCGTCCAGCAGTGGAGGTGGCATTCAGCCTGGGGGACTGGCAAATAGGCACAGGATGGCCCTGATCGCAGAAGGCTAGGCCTTAGGGACACTACCCGCATGATTTGGTGTGCTGGGCCAAAGTATATATATAAAAGCCTAAGTGACCATTATGACTAGTTGACCAAACAACCAGTCACCATGACGTGCACTGACCATGAGGGGGCAGATGCCAAAGCAGGAACTGCCCCCAGGTGGTTAGTGGGCTCCCACAGCCAACCAACCTCCCACAGTCTCTGCCCTCAGCCGGCCAGCTCTGATTGCCCAATTGGTCCCCATTGCTGGACAGGCCAAGGGACCCCACCCATGCACAAATTCGTGCACCAAGCCTCTAGTACTTAATAAACTATTTCCTCAATATTTCCAAGACCAACCAGGCACCATACATAGCTATTACAATATTATTGACTATTATTTCCTACTAGAGGCCCAATGCACAAAATCCGTGCAAGGGGCTTAGCCCTCACAGCCCGGCTTCATCCAGAAGTTTGGCTGTCTGGTCTAATTAGCATATTGTGCTTTTATTATTATAGATGCTGTACTTTATATCCCCATGACTACCATTCTTAATCCCTTCACTTTTTCACCCAGTTCCCAACCCCTCTCCCCTCTGGCAACCATCAGTCTATTCTCTGTATCTACAAGTCTATTTAGGTGTTGTTTCTTGGTTTATGGTGTTCTCTAGATTCCAAAAATAAGTGAAATCATATGGTATTTATCTTTCTCTGACTGACATATTTCACCTAGCTTAATAACCTTTAGGTCCATCCATGCTGTCAAAAATTGTAAGGTTTCATTCTTTTTTATGGCTGAGTAATATTACATTGTATATATGGACCACAGCTTTTTTATTATCCACTGATCTAGTGATGGCAGCTTGGGTTGCTTCTATAGCTTGGCTAATGCTGCCATGAACATAGGGGTGCACATATTCTTTCAAATTAGTGTTTTGGTTTTCTTTGAATATGCCCAGAAGAAAAATCACTGAGTCATAAGGCATCTGCATTTTTAATTTTTTTGAGGAACTTCCCATAGTGGCTCACCAATCTGTATTCCCACCAACAATGCATGAGGGAGAATGAAAGATGGCTGCCGATGGGAAGGCAGACTGCAAGATAGGGTGTGAGAACACAAAGGGAGAGTGTTTGTTGGTAAGTTGAGGGACAGCTATACTTCGGGAGACTGTCGGGGACTGTCGGACAGTGCTCCCCTGACCAGGCAGCCACTGTCTGGAGCGACTGACTTGGATGCGGAGACCGTGCCATCTTGAAGGAAAAGTGGGTGTTATCGGGAGCCTGAAAAGCCCGGGGAATATACAACTATGGCACCCACCAAATAGCTGCGAACCCGAGAACAATTGGCACAAGCACATGGATTCAGAGGAACTCTACACTCAACCATGGAAAGGTCAGATTTCACCTGGGAGAGTGAGGTCGGTGGTCCCGGCAGGAGACAGAAACACACACACAGGAACTGGAGATTTGGGGAAGTCTGCGCCTAGAAAAATCCACAGCTGTTGGGCTGGAGTGATTTGTAAATATGGAAGGGGGTTTGCAGAGCTGCTAATAGAAGGGAACCCTAAAAATTAACCCATTTTTATATGGACACAAAAGGACAGCCTAAAAAATTTTAAAGTGTGCAGGCTGCTAAGACCCAAGGGAAAAAAAGACTGCAGAAACTTGCATGCAGCTCTGGAGTTCACACACTTAACTCAGGTTTTTTTTTTCCTCTTTAAATTTGTACTTCTGATTACTAAGCCCAATACATAGGATCATCCAATTGGGGAAACTCTAAGAGACTGCAAGGGAAAGTTGTTTTTCTGGAACCTGGGGATCAGAGCAGGGAATAACCATCAGAAAACCTGCTCTGGGACAACCCACTCCCATAAACTGGTATTAATGTGCCATAGGGAAAATAAATTCTAAACACCAGAGAGGACCTATAGAACCGAAGGTCAATCCAGAAACACTGCCACACAGGGGTTGAATCACAAATTGACTGTTGCATAAACACAAATAAACTAGCCTCCTTAAAAATCAAGACTGGCTTACAAAACTTCAATCCTAAATGACTCACTAGACCAAATGGAATTAATTGACATCTTCAGAACATTTTACCCCAAAGCCACAGAATATATATTCTTTTCAAGAACACATGGGTTATTTTCAAAGATACATCATATATTGGGTCTCAGGAAAAATCTCTTCAAATTCAAGAAGATACAAATCATATTACGCATCTTTTCAGATCACAATGGCATAAAACTGGAAATCAACTACAATAAAAACAATTTAAAAAAATCAAACACATGGAGACTAAACAATGACTAGGTTACCAGAGAGATCAAGGAAGAAATAAAAAACATTCCTGGCAACAAATAACAATGAAAACACAACAATACAAAATCTATGGGACACAGCAAAATCAGTCTTGAGAGGAAAGTTCATAGCTCTCCAAGCCTACTGCAAAAAAAAAAACAAGAGAAACAATGATAATAAATGACCTAAGCCTACAACGCAAAGAGTTAGAAAGAGAGCAGTAAGAAACGCCCAGTGTAAGCAGAAGGAAGGAAATAATAAAAGATCACAGCAGAGAGGAAGGGAAAGGGATAGAGAGTTAGAAACATCGATGAGAGAGAGCCATCGATCAGCTGCCTCTTGCATGCCCCCTACTGAGGATGTGCCCGCAACCAAGGTACATGCCCTCGACCAGACTCGAACCTGGGACCCTTCAGTCGGCAGGCCGACGCTCTATCCACTGAGTGAAACCGGTTTCGGCAATTTTCTAGAAATTTGACCTAAATAACTCAATGTCAACAAGTGGAATTTGCATTTCAAATTACAATGGAAAGAAAATATTCTGATCATGACTAGGATATCTGAAACTTTTCATAGTGTCTGGCAGAAGGTAGATACTTTTCTCTCTTGAATAAATTAATGAACGCTTATACTTAACAAGATAGACATATTAGTAAGTAAATCCTCCATCTATCAAGAAACATCACTATCCTACGAATGCACATATTTTACAACACACAACTCCAAATTTGTTTGTGTATTTAAATGTAGAATTAAAAAGCCAAAAACCTAATTTCACCTCACTCCAAGATTGAAACTAAGGTAGAACCAAATTCGTCACCCTCGCCTCAGGTTTAGCCTGAGCCCTTTAGCATTAAAATTAATTTAGCCATCTAACAGGTCAAGCAATGACAAAGGTGTATACAGTTTCAGTAAATGCAGCTTTGGCTTTTATCATGCAACTAGAGGCCCAGTGCATGAAATTTGTGCATGTACGTGTGTGTGTGTGTGTGTGTGTGTGTGTGTGTGTGTCCCTCAGCCCAGCCTGCACCATCTCCAAACTGGGACATAGCTCCCACAATCCAGAACTGCTGGCTCCCAACTGCTCGCTTGCCTGCCTTCCTGATTGCCCCTAACCACTTCTGTCTGCCAGCCTGATCACCCCCTAACCATTCCCCTGCAGGCCTGGTCACCCCTAACTGCTCTCCCCTGCAGGTGTGAGTGGCCCCAACTGCCCTCCCTTGTAGGCCTGGTCCCTTCCAACTGCCCTCCCTTGCTGGCCATGTTGTGGCAGCCATCTTGTGTCCACATGGGGGTAACCATCTCTGATCACATGGGGGCAGCCATCTTGTTTGTTGGAGTGATAGTCAATTTGCATATTACTCTTTTATTAGATAGTATTACAGAAAATATGTTTAAGTATCCTAAAATTTAGAATAAAATAGTTTTATTGAACATTTCTGCATGTTTAGACTTTTGCAACATGTACAAGTATTTATGTAATTACCAAAGGATTTTTTAAATATATTTTTTTATTTATTTCAGAGAGGAAGGGAGAGGGAGAGATAGAAACATTAATGAGTAGAATCATTGATTGGTGGCCTCCTGCATGCCCCTCACTGGGAACCAAGCCCACAACTGGCATGTGCCCTTGACCACAATTGAACCAAAGACCCTCAATCCACAGGTCAATGCTCTATCCACTGAGCCAATCTAGCTAGGGCATAAAAAGTTTTCTTAAACTATAAAAAAATTACAAGTCATAACTTTTAAAACACTGTAAACAACAGATAAATATAATTTATCAAGTATCCAGTCATCTTAACTATTTGTGCAAACTGAAAACAGGATGTTTCCACAATAACATTTAATACTAACTATTAATCATTAGTTCAGAAATCCCTGATGACATATTAGATGATTAGTTATCTTGAAGATGCAACAGACAGGTCACTACAGATTTAAAACACCAAAAACCAACAATGCTAACAATATACATAAAACCATAGTTAACTTCAAGTTAATTATATACATTCATGTTCACGTCCAGAACTGCTAAGATTGATTGCAATAACATAAATGAAACTCACTAACAATTCAGGCAAATGTGAACTGAATGAAAATTTCAGAATTTTCATTATAATCCTTCAGAATTTGATCCTAAGACCAGGGAAGAAGAAATAATAGAACTAAGGTATCTTTTTTTAAAAATATATTTTTTAGCTGAAACCGTTTGGCTCAGTGAATAGAGCATCAGCTTGCGGATTGAAAGGTCCCAGGTTCGATTCCGGTCAAGGGCATGTACCTTGGTTGTGGGCACATCCCCAGTAGGAGGTGTGCAGGAGGCAGCTGATCGATGTTTCTCTCTCATTGATGTTCTATCTCTCTCCCTTCCTCTCTGCAAAAATGAGTAAGATATGTTTTTTGAAAAAGAAAATTCATTAATATATATATATATATATATATATATATAATTGATTTCAGAAAGGAAGGGAGAATACCCTCACAGGGTGACTTGATCATAAATTCCTAACTGGGCAGGTCATGCACACCCCCTACTGAGGATTGAGCCTGCAACCCAGGCATGTATCTTTGACTGGAATTGAACCCAGGACCCTTCAGTTGGCAGGCCAACAACTTTATCCAATGAGCCAAACTAGCCAGGGCCTGAGGTATCTTTGCCGCAAGCCATTAACTCCGTCCTAGAGTTAAGCAGATCCAATTAAGCAATTGGGAGCCAGTTCCTAAAAGAAACATATGGACTGATCAGGAGTAATAGAGCAGATAGATTAAAAGGGCTTGAAAAAACTCTTCACATTACTAGATACTACTGTACTTAACTTTCTCAAGAGCATTCATATCTCATTTTTACCTAATAATAATGTCATAGGATAGAAGGAGAGACTATTACCTATAACAAACAAAAAATCTGTAACTCGGAAGTAAAATTAATTCCTTAAAGCTTTAAAGAATGCTCTAATAAAATCCCAAAACTTTCGACTCCTAATATGGTAAACTCTAATAGGTCACATTATCTAACATGACCTAATCTAAATTATTCTAGATATATGTCATTTTGGATTCCAATTATGAACTGATCACAAAATACAGTGGAAAGATCAAGACTTAGCAAGTGGTGAAATCAAGTCATTTGTTGGCATATTTTCCTGTCCACAGTACATTTATTTTTTTATTTTTTAAAATATATTTTATTGATTTTTTTACAGAGAGGGAGAGAGAGGAATAGAAAGTTAGAAACATCAATGAGAAAGAAACATCGATTGGCTGCCTTCCGCACCCCGCCCCCCCACCACCACCACTGGGTATGTGCCCGAAACCAAGGTACATGCCCTTGACGGGAATTGAACCTGGGACCCTTCAGTCCGCAGGCTGACACTCTATCCACTGAACCAAACCAGTTTCGGCCCACAACACATTTAGCCACAAGACATTTATAAGTCTAAGTTTAAGCGATGAAACACATTTAACTCTATTAAGTAACGATGGTTCAACTTAGTTTCCTGAGCTAGAAAAAGCTGTCTATCCTGATTATTTTGCTGTTGTTAATCTTCACCCGAGGATATTTTTCCATTGATTTTTAGGGAGAGTGGAAGAGAGAGGAAAGATAGGGAGAAATATCAATGTGAGAGAAACATATCAATTGGTTGCCTCCTTTATAGGCCTGACCAGGTCCTAGACTGGGGAGGAGCCTGCACCAAGGTACATGCCCTTGCCTGGAATCAACCCTTGGTCCACAGACAATGCTCTATCCACTAAGCCAAACTGGCTAGGGCCTATCCCTGATTTTGACACAATGAAAAGCTTAGGGACAACTGTGTCTAGTTTACTCTTTCCAAAGCTCTGCGTTTAAAAGAATCACACAGGTAAATAAAAAAAATTTTTTTAAAAAGCCCCCCCCCCACACACACACCTGTATATATAGTTCAAACACCAACAAAACTGGAACATTAAGATAATTATTAGGCTGAAAAATTCTACAAGTATCACATGTTAGTTTTCTCCTTCCATAGGACTGTCACATCTTTGCATCTCCAGATCTAGCCATACAGGCCTCCTTTCAATCATCAAAAACAAAGATCTTTCCCACTCAAGACATTTATACATATTGTACCTCCTACAAAAACTGCCCTCCCCATTCCTCCATTCTTTGCATAGCTAATTCTTCTAAGTAATTCTATTAAAGTAGTTGTACTCTACAATAGTCGCTATCAAAGAACTCTTGTTCTTTATTATAACTTATAATTCACCCATATATATCAGATGTACCGCTCTAAAACAATGAACTTTCTCCTATGCAGCCACGAAACCATTATCATAGCTACCAAATTTAACATTAATATTACTGTCTGATGTACAGCCCAAATTCTCCAATTTGATACAAAAATGTTCTTTAATAAAGCTTTTTTCAAAATCCAGGATCCAGTCACTTTGCATTTGTCATGTCTCTTTTGTCTCCTTTAATATCAGCTATATCATCCTTGTTTGGAGGTATTTTTATTAAATATTAGAGCCTGATGCACAAAATTCGTGTAAGGGGCTCAGCCCTCACAACCTCGGCTTCATCCAGAAGGTGGTTTGGCTGTCTGGTCTAATTAGTATATTATGCTTTTATTATTGTAGACTAGACATTTTTTCATATCAGCTATCTTGTTAACACGCTACACATATTAAATCTTACTGTTTCCTCATGATTAAGTTAGGTTAAACAATTTTAGCAAAATTTTATAAAGATGCTGTGTTTGTCTTTGTGCTAATGTGTATATATCCTTCCTCCAAAAATAATATTTACTCCACAAGGGCAGTGAACATGTCTTATGGTGTTCAACAATGCTTTTCTAGCATCTTAAACTATATGTCCTATAGAAGATCCTCAATAACATTTGTTCAACAAATAAGTAAATTAATTCTTCATAGCATATAAAACCAAAGTTTCTTTGCTGATTTTTTGTTTAGAGGATTTTTCGAGTGATGATAGTAGGGCATTAAAATCTCCTACTATGATTGTCGATCTCTCCCTTGATATCTTCCAGAAGTGTTTTTTTGGGTGCTCCAGTATAGGGTGGGTATATGTTTGTTTCTTCTTGTTGGATTGCTCTCTTTCGTATTATGAAGTGGCCTTCCTTATCTCTTGTTATGTCCTTCACTTTGAGATATAATTTGTCAGATATAAGTACTGCTAACCCCACCTTTTTTTTTTTTTTTAATTTCTGTTAGCCTGAAAACCTTTTTTCATCTCTTTAACCCTCAGTCTGTGTCCATCTTTTTTTCTGAGGTGGGTTTCTTATAGACAGCAGATATATGGGTCATGTTTTCTTATCCAATCCATTATCCTATATCTTTTGATTGGTGTACTTAATCTATTTACATTTAAATTTACTATTGATAGGTACTTGCTTGTCATCATTTTAATTCTATTTATTTATTTTTGTTTAAAGTATTACAAATAGTAGTAGATATGTCTCCTTTTTTTCCCCCTATTGATTATTCCCCAGCCTTCCCTACCCCCCAGTACATGCCCTCACCTGTTCCCTCCGTCGCCCAGTGTCTCCTATCCATTGGTTATGTTATATACATGCATACAAGTCCTTCGGTTGATCTCTTACAGTCCGCACCCTGCACCCCCAACCTCTCCTGACTTCCCGCTGTAGTTTGACAGTCTGTTCGATGCTCCTGTGCCTCTGTATCTATTCCCCGACCCTCAATTCTTTTCTTTAAAAAAATCTTACCTCTGCAGACTGGAAATAAACCTATAAAAAGAAAAAATGTTTGAGATCCAATTTCAATGTCAAACAGTTCCTTATGTGTACATGTCAGCAATGGAATCTGGATAGTGGACAAATGGTGGCAATGCAGGTCCGACCCTCTCTAGTTTAGTCCTAGCATCCTGTAGCGACGCACAGCTGCAGACTGCTAACATGGCAAGGCATCATCAACATCTTCCATCTCTGGACTGTTTCTCTACTTGTCTTTGTGGCCTGATCCACTGCCATTTAGGCCCGAACCAAAGTACAGTATTTTCTTCAAGATGGACAACCAATATATATTTGTTGACATTAACTCAAAATTAAGAGGGATAATGTCATTAGGATCCAAAACTATATTATGTGAGTGTTCTGAAATTGAGTATAAATGTATTTTTAGTACTAGGTAAGTGGTTTTAACCAGAACTGCATAAACTATTATTCTATCTATTTAATGGAGAATTCATAAATTGCTATAAAAAAGTCACAGACTGTAGCCCTGCCAGTGTGGCTCAGTGTTTGAGTGTCAACCTATGGCAGAAGATCAGGGTTTGATTCCCAGTTAGGGCACATGCGCATGTTGAGGCTCCATCCCCAGTGTGGGGCATGCAGGAGGTAGTCAATCAATAACTCTCACTCATCAATGATATTTCTATGTCTCTCACCCTTCCTCTCTGAAATCAATAGAAATACATTTTTTAAAAAGTCACAGACTGTGAATAGAGGGATTCAAGTACCCATAAAAAAGAATCTTAGACTTAGCCAGTTTGGCTCAGCAGATAGAGCGTTGGCCTGCGGACTGAATGATTCTGGGTTCAATTCCCATCAAGGGCATATATCTGGGTTATGGTCTCCATCCCCTGTAGGACGCGTGCAGGAGGCAGCCAATCCATGATTCTCATTATTGATGTTTCTCTCCCTCTCTCCCTTCCTCTCTGAAAGAAATAAAAAATATTTAAAAAAAAATAACCTTAAACTAATGTGAGGAGACAAGAGGAAATGATGCTTTTTCTCAATGAAAAGCAAGTTTCTTTTGTTTATGATTAAAATATCTTAATATTATAAACTATAATTCTTAAAAAACAAAAACAAGACACAAAAAAATCTCCTAGGAATAGTAAACTGGTACATATGCCAGACATTCCTCAGAGATAAAAGTTTAATGATCACAATCTAGTCTCCTGGCCTCAGGAAAAAAGAAAACTGATTATATCATTCAAAAAACTTAGGTGCTATAACTAAACATATATGCAAAGAAATTAATGCATGAATAAAACCTTTAAAATATTATAATCGTTTCTGCTATGTACACACCTTCAGGCAGAGAAACTTGATGGCAGTTCTGTTGGGGAACTCAACTCCACTCCTAAGGTTGGGTAATAGTTCAGAAAAAGCAGAGACTACAAATATGAAATTCCTCAACTTCCTTCCCACTCTTTCCCCCTTAACCCTATCCACAAAAGTTATGTATCTAATTCACTTCTTTAAAGAAAACATGGGTGTTCTTCAGTATTAGAAAGATCTCACATTAACGATTTCACTTTTCCGCCCTTGCTCCTGGTTTTTCTCAGTGGATAGAGCATCAGTCTGCAGATTGAAGGGTCCTTGGTTTGATTCCAGTTAAGGGCACGTGCCCGAGTTGCAGGAGATAGCCGATCAATCATTCTCTCTGATCATTGATGTTTCTCCTCTCTCTCTCTCTCTCTCTCTCTCTCTCTCTCTCTCTCTCTCTCTCTCTCTCTCTGTCTCTCTCTCTCTCCCCTTTCCCTTCCTCTTTGATATCAATAAAAATATGTTTTAAAAAGTAATTTCACTTTATCATTTTTTCCCTTCCCTCCTCTCCCTTCCTCTCCCCTTCCCTTCCCACTTATTGTCTTGAGTGATAAAAACACTGATTCATTGTTCCACCTATTTATGCATTCACTGTGTCAAGATTAATATGCAAAATATGCTGGCGTGGTTCAATGTGTAGTATCAACAGTACAATGACTGACATTTTTTTTGAGAGCCAAATTTTTTAAACTTAAACTTCTTCTAATGCCACTTCTTCAAAATAGACTCGCCCAAGCCATGGTATTTTGTGGAAGAGCCACACCCAAGGGGCCAAAGAACAGCATGTGGCTTGCGAACCGCAGTTTGCCGACCACAGGTGTAAGGCATAAGGCTTGTACAATGAAAACTACATAACAGAGAGAGGAATTAAATAAAACCTACAAGTTTGGAAAGACATGTCCATGGATATTAACATTAAGATGGCACTACTTCCCAAATCAGTCTACAGACTCAATGCAATTACCTAACAAAATCCCAGCTGACATTTTTTGTAGAAACTGACAGACTGATCCTAAAATTCATATAGAAAAGAAAATCCATAACAGCCAAATAAATACTGAAAAAAAAACAAAAAAAAAAACACAAAACTGGAGGACTCACACTTTCTATTTCAAAATTTTATACAAAGCAACAGTAATCAAGATGTTATGATATAGACATTAAGGACACAAAAATTGTTGAAATTAGCCAAGACCGGTTTGGCTCAGTGGATAGAGCGTCCGCCTGCGGACTGAAGGGTCCCAGGTTCGAGTCTGGTCGAGGGCATGTACCTTGGTTGTGGGCACGTCTCCGGTGTGGGGCGTGCAGGAGGCGGCTGATCGATGTCTCTCTCTCATCGATGTTTCTGACTTTCTATCCCTCTCACTTCCTCTCTGGAAAAAAATCAATAATATATATATATATATATATATATATATATATATATATGTAAAATTGTTGAAATTAAATTGACCATTACACTTATGGTCAATTGATCTTTGGAGATTGCCAAAACATCTGTCAGAAAAGAGTCTCTTTTACATTTACACAATGGAATACTATGCAGCAATAAAAAGGAAGAATCTTTTACCCTTTGAGACAGCATGGAGGAAACTGAAGAGTATTATGCTAAGTGAAAGAAGTTAGAGAAAGACAAATATCACATAATCTCACTTATACCCTTGAATCTAATAAACCAAATAAATTGACAAAATAATTCCAAACACATGGAAGCATGCAACAGACTGAGGATCTTTAGAGGCAATGGAGGGGGGGAGGGGAGATCAACCAAAGAACTTATATGCATACTAGAGGCCCAGTGCACAAATTTGTGCATCAACAGGGAGCAGGCCTAAGCCATCAGCAGGACATCCCCCAAGAGCTTCCAGACTGTGAGAGAACGCAAGCTAGGCCGAGGGACCTCCCAACCCCGAGTGCATGATTGGGGCTGGGGAGGGATGTGCAGGAGGTTGGCCAGCAGGGGAGGGACCACAGGAGGGTTCTAGGGCGTGAACAGCCCATCTCGCTCAGTCCTGATTGGCTGACCCCAGCAGCAAGCCCACCTACAGTCAAAGTTTCTGCCCCCTGGTGGTCAGTGCGTGTCACAGCGAGTGGTTGAGGATCCTTAGCATATTATTAGCATATTATGCTTTGATTGATTGAATGGATGACTGGACACAGCATATTAAGCTTATTATATAGGATATGAACAATCCATGGACACAACAACAGTGGGGTTAAGACCTGGGGAGGGAAAGGGAGTAGCGAGGTGGGGGATCAATGAGGGGGAATTAGGGAAACATCTGTAATACTTTCAACAATAAAGATAAAATTTTAAAAAGTCTTTTTAACAAATGGTTCTGGGAAAACGTTATTCATATGTAAAAGAAAGAAGCTGAACACCTACTTCACACCATATGCAAAAATTAACTCAAAATGGATCACAGGCTAAATATAAGAGCTAAAACTATATAATTTTTTTTTAAATCATAGGAGTAATCTTTGTGACACTGTTTAAAGCAATGCTTTCCTTAGATTTATCAAAAGCACAAGCAAAATAAGAACAAGGGACAAACTGAATTTCAACAAAATTAAAAATGTTTGTGCTTCGAAAGACACCACCAAGTAAAAACCCAACTGAGATAATGGGAGAAAATAACTGCAAATCATACATCTGATAAGGGATTTGTATCCAAACTATATAAAGAATGTTTACAATTCAACACAAGATAAATAATCCAATTTTTTAAACAGGCAGAGGATATAAATAGGCAATTCACCAAAGAAGGCATACAAAAGACTAATGACTACAAGGAAAAGATGCTCAACATCATTATCCATCAGGGTAATGCAAATCAAAACCACAATGAGATTACCACAGCACACCCACTAGGATGATTATAACAAAAAAGACAGACACAAGTACTGGCAAGGATGTAGAGGAATTAGAATCCTCACATTTGCTGGTAACAAGCTCTTTGGAAAACTGGCAGTTACTCAAAATGTTAAACACAGAGGTATCATATGTGCAGCAATCCCACTAAGATATGTACCCAAGAGAAATGGAAACACATGCTCACAGAAACCCTGTACATGAATGTTCACAGCAACATTATTTATAATAGCCAAAAAGTGGAAACAACTGTTCATCAACTGATAAGTAAATAAACAACATGTAGGGTATCTTTACCAAATATATTTTGGGCATAAAAAGAATGAAGTTCATATACATGCTACAACATGAAAGAAGACAAACACAAAAGGCCACAAATTATATAATTCCATTTATATGAAATGTCCAGGATAGGCAAAATATAAAAACACAAGTAGATTAGTGATTGTCAGTAACTAGAGGAGGAGGATGGAGGAATGGGAAATGAATGGTAATTGGTATGGGGTTCCTTTTTGGGGTAATAAAATGTTCTAAAATTAGATAGTGGTGATGATCACACTCTACTATTTTTCTTAAAAATACAATGAATTGGCCCGGCTGGTGTGGCTCAATGGTTGAGTGTTGACCTATGAACCAGGAGGTCATGGTTCGATTCTGGGGCAGGGAACATGCCCAGGTTGTGAGCTCAATCTCATATGGGCATGCAAAAGGCAGCCAATCAATGGTTCTCTCTCATCATTCATTGATGTTTCTATCTCTCTCTCTCTCTTCCTCTCTGAAATGAATTTAAAAATTTTTTAAAAGGTGAATTATAATGGCATATAAAATATATCTTTAAAAAAAAAAGTTCAAAAGAAAGAAATTCTTGGAATACCTTACTGCTGGAAACCAAACATTGTCTCACTAATAGATGTGAACAGGAGACCAAAAGGCTGGTCAACCTTAATTGCTCTAAAACAGCGGTTCTCAACCTGTGGGTCGCAACCCCTTTGGGGGTCAAACGATCCTTTCACAGGGATCGCCTAAGACTACTTAAAAACACCTATTTCCTATGGTCTTAGGAACCAACACACTGCTCGGTGTAGCAATGTAGCAATGTAGTTTACTGTTGTCATATTAAGACTGTTACCCATGCTACACCACGATTCAAGACAAAATTTCATTTATTTGTAATTAGAAATAAGCATTTCACAATATATAATTACATATTGTTTTTGTGATTAATCACTATGCTTTAATTATGTTCAATTTGTAACAATGAAAATACATCCTGCATATCAGATATTTACATTACAGTTCATAACAGTAGCGAAATTACAGTTATGAAGTAGCAACGGAAATAATTTTATGGTGGGGGTCACCACCACATGAGGAGCTGTCTTAAAGGGTCACGGTATTAGGAAGGTTGAGAACCACTGCTCTAAAAGGTCAGAGCCAATCACTCACTGTTTAGTTGAAACTGTTAGCTGAAGCAGCCTCTACCTGTTTCCTGTGAATTTCTGTTCTTGTAATTTCCTGCCTAAAGGCTATGGGTGTGTCCCAAAGCCTTAATAAAAGGGAAAAAAAGGCTCCTGCCTGGCCCCCCAATATTGCCAAATATTTTCTAGTCTCTCTTTTCATTTGCGTGCAGACTCCTTCAGATCCCGAACCCTGAACCGGGAACCCTGAACCACATGGGACGTGGAAAAGAGGTTCCCACACCTTACCTCAATGTACTTCATCTATTCTTTTTATATTTGTACAAGAATGATAGATAAAAACCGTCTTTCAATCAGTATAAAATAAAAATTCTACATGTTAAGTATGTATCTCAACTTAATTAGTAGGGTTTTTTCTTTCTTAGTAATACATCAAATAATGTTACATCTTGCAAGTGATGACATCTTTATTTGATGAAATAGTGTTTCTTAAACAGTTGTTAATAAGTACCTTAGAAGAAAAAATTTTTCATTTTAAATAATTACTTTAATGTGTACTAAAAATATATTGAATATTAAATTGATGGCTGTTGCTTAGAATAAAGCTAAATGAGTTAATTTCAAGTTAATATATAGAAACAGTAAATAATAGAGATGATACTCAGATATGGCAAAAAACAGTGTGGGTTAGGAAACACATTTGACAACAAAACAATAAAGTCTAAAATCCTTCAAAATATAAAATGTTTTCACAAACTAACCTCTCAAAAAATCCTCATTCCCACTACCTAATACTCTAATCATGATAATTCATTATTTCTCATTATTTCGATGAGATTAGGTTGTCAAGAAACAGACCATGAAGGGCTTTGTCTAGAGCAGTGGTTCTCAACCTTCATAAGGCCGCTACCCTTGCCTACAGTTCCTCATGTGGTAGTGACCCCCAACCATGAAATTTTGCTACTGTTAGGCATCGTGATGTAAATATCTGCATTTTCCGATGGTCTTAGGTGACCCCTATGAAAGGGTCGTTTGACCCCCAAAGGGGTCGTGACCCACAGGTTGAGAACCACTGGTCTAGAGCTTATTTTATAAACAAATATTTTTCAACCTTTCTTTTTTCCACCATGGCCCAATGATGCTGAAAATCTCCATTAATAACAACAATTTACCATAGCATTAGTTCATCTTTCATTTCTTCTTTCCCTCCCCCTCCTTTATTTTTTTCCCAGAGAGAGAAAGGAAGAAGAGAAAAAGAGGAATGCAGGGCAGACAGAGGGAAAGGAACAACAATTTGTTGTTCCACTTATTTGTATATTGTTGGTTGATTTTTGTATATGCCCTGAGGGATGAAACCCACAACCTTGGCATATCAGGATGAAAATCTAACTAACTGAGCTACTTGGCCAGGGCTCCCTTCCCTCCTTTTTTTGAGGATGGGGAAGGAACTATTTTCATTTATTTTTATTTTTGTTGTTAATCCTCACCCAAGGATTTTTTTTCCCCATTGACTTTTAGAGGGAGTGGGAGGTAGGGAGGAACATAGGAGAAGAGAGAAACATCTATGTGAAAGAGACACATGAATTGGTTTCCTTCTGCATCCCAACCAGTGTCCTTGACCAGGAATCACAGGCTCAGGCTCTATCCATTGAGCTAGACCAGCCAGGGCAGGAAGGAACTATTTAAATCTATTTCCCCATGTTTCTGAGATGCCACCATTCATCCATAGCATCTCAAGAATTGGAGGCCTCCTCTATGTCTAACATCATCAGCATGACCAGCAGCTGACCCTGGGAGAAAAATGACTCAACTAATACGAACAGTTTCTGAAAGCTAAGAAAGATGAATGAATGCAGGTATCCCAAAGTAAGCCTTTCACATTGTGGCATCATGGGAAATAAAAGGGAGCTTGCTCCCCACATTTCATCCTAAATTAAAGTCTACCAAGCCATGTACCTAAGCAGATATTGCCTCCTGATTTAACAAAAATCAGAAAAACTATGATATAAAAGACAAAGACCAGGACTATAGACTTCAAAGGAAATAATCCAAGGAACAAAGGAGAATTTAAAGAAACATTCAGAGCCCAAGAGTGAGCTCCTGCATATTAAATATACATAGAAACCTTTTATTGAACTGGAAAAATAAGTCAATGAAAATGTCCCCAGGCTTGGCCCGTGTGGCTCCACTGGTTGGGCATCGCCTGTGCACCAAAAGGCTACAGGTTAGATTCCCAATCAGGGCACATGCCCAGGTTGCCACTCAATCCCCAGTAGAAGGCCAGCAGAGACAGCTGATGAGTGTTTCACTCCAAGGGGTGGAGGTAGGGCTGTGAATGATCTAGGAAATGTAAAATATACAGGAGGCTTTCGCCCTTACTGGTTTGGCTCAGTGGATAGTGTGTTGGCCTGGGGATTGAGGAATCCTGAGTTCGATGGCACGTACCTGGATTGCAGGCAAGGTCTGGGGTATGTGCAGGAGGCAACCAATGGATGTGTCTCTGTTTCTCTTCTCTGCCTCTTCCCCACCCCTCTCTTTCATTCTCTCTAAAAATCAATGGAAAAATATCCTTGGGTGAGGATTAACAAAAAAAGGCCTCTGCCCTGGCTGTTAAGAGTTCCGGCCTGCACACTGAAGGGTCATGAGTTCAATTCCCAGTCAAGGATATGTACCTGGGTTGAAGTTTCAATCCCTGGCTCTTTGAGGGCACATACCAGAGACAACCAATCAATGTGTCTCTCTTGCATTGATGTTTCCCTCTCCTTCCCTCCCACCTCTCTCTACAAATGAATGGAAAAAAATATCCTCAGGTGAGGATTAATAACAAACAAAAAAGGCTTTCAACATAGAGATAATTCAGAGGAGAAAAAAATTTTTTGAGCCATGTGTGTATTTTCATTTATAAAAATGTCAACTTTGCATACTGCTTTGTAATATGCCTTATTTTTAATTTAAAAACATGTTAGGAACATCTTTCCATATCTAGATTTCCAAAAATAGATTTCTATAGCATCTTTTTATTTTTGCTATTTAATATATTTTAATTGAACTACAAATGACATGTAACATTACATTAGCTTCAGGGGTACTACATAATGAGTCTATAATTGTATCCTATATAATAAAAGGCTAATATGCAAATCAACCAAACGGCGGAACAACTGGTATCTATGATGCGCACTGACCACTGGGGGAGCACCACTCAGCCACAAGCAGGTTCATGGCTGATGAGTGCAGTGGTGGTGGTGGGAACCTTAGCATAGCAGTGCTAACGATGTCCTACTGAAGGTTTAGGTCTAAGCCATCAGTCAGACTTCCCCCAATGGCTCCTAGAATGCGAGAGAGCACAGGCAGGACTGAGAGACCAGCCCTCTACCCCCAAGTGTATGAATTTTGTGCACCGGGCCTCTAGTATCTATATAATAAAAGCCTAAGCAACCATTATGGTGGGACGATTAGACACTATGATGTGCACTGACACTCAACACAGGAGCTGACCCCAGGTCATCAGTGCATTCCCACAGGGGGAGCACTGCTCAGCCAGAAGCCAGGCTCACAGCTAGTGAGCACAGTGGTGGTGGCAGGAGCCTCTCCCGCCTCCACAGTAGCACTAAGGAAGGAACGAGTTAAGAGGCAAGAAGCAGTGAGCAGGTGAGCAGTAAGGAGCAAGGGGTCCTGGACTGCAACAGGGATGTCTATCGGTTTAGGCCCGCTCCCATCTTAGACTATGAGAAGTTGCAGGCCGGGCTGAGGGACCTCCCTGCCAATGCACAAATATTGTGCACCAGGCCTCTAGTAAGTATATAGATACACAGAGTGTACGATATAATCAGTACCTTACTTGAAGGAAAATAAGAGCATTTATCCTATAGACCAGTGTTTAACTCTACTCTATGTTTACATTCTAATAAATCACAAAATGCTTGGTCCTAGCACATTTCAACAGGATTATTTTATCTTTCCTTCTGAAAGAGACAGATACAGGAATCAAGCATGAGCCAGACACCACAGGCCAGAGGTGTACATTACATCTCCACATGGGGATTAGGCACCATGACTTAGGTGGAGGGGGGAGCACAGGGACCCAGTGGCCCAGAAGTCAGCTGGAACCTGCCCTTCCACACCAGAAGCTCGTGCTTTGATTGCTGGCCAGGCCTAGGGATTGCACCCATGCCGTGCACTGGGCCTCTAGTCCTATCTAATAAGAGTAATATGCAAATTAACCACTATTCCAACACGCAAGATGGCCGCCAGGAGAGGGCAGTTGGGAGGGACTGGGTTGACAGAGGAGGGCAGTTGGGGATGACCAGGCCTGCAGAGGAAGGCAGTTAAGGGTGACCAGGCTGGCAGAGGAGGATAGTTAGGGGTGACCAGGCTTGCAGGGGAGGGCAGTTGGGGGAGAGGGGAACCACGCCTGCAGGGAAGGGTAGTTGGAGGGGGGCCAGGCCAGCAGGGAAGAGCAGTTAGGGGCAACCAGGCCTGCAGCAGAGGGCAGTTGGAGTGACCAGGCTGACAAGGGAGGGCAATTAGGGGTTACCAGACTATCAGGGGAGGGCAGTTGGGGTGACCAGGCCGGCAGGGGAGGGAAGTTAGGGGTAACCAGGCTAGCAGGGGAGGGAAGTTAGGGGTGACCAGGTTGGCAGGGGAGGGCAGTTAGGGGCAATCAGGCCAGCAGGGAAGCAGTTAGGTGTCAATCAGGCTGGCAGGGAAGTGGTTAGGGGATGATCAGGATGGCAGGCAGAAGTGGTTAGGCAGGTGAGCAGTTAGGAGCCAGCAGTTCTGGATTGTGAGAGGGTTATCCCTTGAGGGGTCCCAGATTGGCAAGGGTACAGGCTGGGCTAAGGGACACCACTACCCCCCTGTGCACGGATTTTGTGCACCAGGCCTCTAGTATTACATAAACATCACCATAATAAGTACAGGGATATTAAAAGTGGGAGGGAGGGCGGGGAAGGAGGGACAGAGAAAGATCAATGTAGAGGCACATCAATTGGTTGCATCCTGCACAAGCCTTAACCAGGGCATGATGGATCCTGCCACACAGGTATATGCCCTTGATCAGGAATCTAAACCTTGACCCTTCTGAGCATGGGCCAACAATCTAATCACTTAACAACACAAGCCAGGACTAATAAGTCTTGCTAACCCCTATCACCAGCTACAAATTTATTTCTTGTGATAAGAACTTTTAAGATTTACTCTTAGCAACTTTTAACTATGTAAAACAGCATTATTTACTAGAGCCACAGTGCACAAAACTCGTACACTGGAGGGCTGGGATGTCCCCCAGACTGGACTGGGCCCTCTCACAATGGGGGAGCCCTGCAATTGGTCACCACAGAGGTAGGCCCCGCCCACCCATCCGGAGCTCCTTGATGGATTGCCCCAAAGAGATGGGCCAGAGCCGCAGAACCTCCAGCCTCACTGCACAAGCCAGTGTCAAGCCCTTACCCACCCAGGTGCACAGCCCTGCCCATTCGTGTGCACTTGCTGTGTACGCAGCCTCCTGGTGATTGCTCGTTATCATGTGAGGGTGTCACAGCACGATGGTATCACAACCACACAGGATTTTATAAATAGGATAGTCACCATGCTATACATTACATCTACATGACTATTTTATTTCTGAAGTTTGTACTTTTTTACCCTTTTTAACCATTTTGTCAGCACTGTCACCACTCCCCCTACTCTGGCAATCACCAATCTATTTTCTGCATCTGAGCTCAGGTTTTTCTTGGTTGTTGTTACTTTTGATTCCACGTGAAAGTATAATCATATAGTATATGACTCTTCGTCTGACTTATTTCTCTTAATCATAATGTCCTCAAAGCCCATCCATGTTGTCTGGGTGATAAGAAGTTTTTAATTTAAATTTTCTATGATTGTATGAATAGAAAAATGTTTGTATTGATAATACTTTAAATGGGAGCTGAAGGAGTTGAAACCTTTTTCAAGGAGCTTATCTACATACATCTAGATGATATAAGGTAAAATAAATGGCTTTTGCTATACTTTTAAATAGGAAAAGTCTTGACTATATTTCTAATATAAAAGTACCAGAAGGTAACGGAAAACACAAGTCAAAGAAATAGATTCTTAAAGATAAGGGAAAGACTAGCCTTGAATCAGAGAAAGTACATTTCTTCTGATGTGAGGAAGGGTGCATTCACACTTAAATTGGTAGACTTGAAGATAGCAAGTAAAAGTAGTTTATGTCTGAGTGTCTCAAATTTGTTCTATGAAGAAAACTTCCCTCCCCCCCAAAAAATGCTTAAAAAGAAGCCAGGAATTTTAACTATGCTGCAATGCATGAAATAACCATAACTTCCCAAAGAAACAGTGGACTAGATTAGCAGGTCTTAAAGTATGATTCCTAGAGACATACAAGGTCATAGCTAGTTTCAAAATAATACTAAGACATTATTAACCTTTTCCACTCTCATCCTCCCAAAAGTGGAGAGTGGCATACTGAGGCTAAACATGTGATGATTTCGCTCTGAAGACTTACGGTATATACTAGTGGTCGGCAATTAGTCACCAGAGCCAAATATCAACAGTACAATGATTGATATTTGAGAGCCAAAAACCGACTTCTGCGCATGGGCCACAAAGTTTCAATTGCAGGGTATGTGTGCACCTGCATGTGGTATTTTGTGGAAAGCCACACTCAAGGGGCCAAAGAGCCGCATGTGGCTCGTGAGCTGCAGTTTGCCGTCCACTGGTATATACACTTATGTAACTTTTCTATTTTTAAGTTTCTATTTTAATTTCTAATAGAGTAAACATTGATAGAGATAACCTACATAAAACTTCTTTGGTAGTCAGTAAAAGTGTAATCTGGTCCTGAAACCAAGAAGTTTATGAACCACTGCACTAGAAATACTATAAAAATGTTATTAATTTCTTAGATCTTTACAAATAACCACTTTTATTTATTCCTCTTTAATGAGCATCAATAACACTGAGATGACAACATAGATCTTCAGCCTGTTTTGGGGAAAGAAAAATCTAAATGATGGATTTAAACAACTTTCAAAAATGGAAAAGAACTGAAATCTAGAGAAAAATGGGGAAAAAAGGACACTCAGGAGAAACTACTTTGGGAAGATTCTATCCCCTTGACAATTCTCATCATTAACCTAATGGAAAAAGTGTCCATTTTTTTCATTATAACCTAAATCTTATTTTAGTTTTAGAAAGTACCTGGAAGGTCACTTACTTCCTAGCTAATGTGGAAAAATGGCTTCTTATAATATCCCTAAATAAGATGCTCATCTAGCCTCTGTTTAAACATGTCTCTGAAAGAAGAATTCTCTATCTCACAACACCTAAATGCAATTTTATAAAACATCTAGTAGTCTACAAGGTTCCCACACTACAAAGTTCCTTTAGAATTACTTTATTAATACCAATTTTAAATAAATGTGAATGAAACTACTAAAATATCTGTCAAGTATGAAAATCATGTATATTATTAGTCTTCTCTCTCTATAGTTCATAGTTATCTATAACTAGTGGCCTGGTACACAAAATTCATGCACATTAAAAGGGGATTAATTAGAGGAAATAATTTAATATTGCTATTTGTCCTTTCTCTATAATAGAAGTGTCAGAGATGAAAGAAAATTAGTAAAATGTATATGAAAACCTTCCTCCAGTCAGAGTCTAGGACACACCATGGGACCAAGTCAAGTCCCTGCCAACCCACATTCGCCTCAAAATCACATGAGACCCAGAACCCGGCCAGTCCCAACCTTGTCAAGCCCTGCCAGGTAGATGTAGCCTCAGGTCTTGGCCTGGCACCAAGATGGGGGGCGTTGCCTGAGGTCCCCCAGCCCAGACCAGAGCAGGGGGGCGTGCCTTGAGGTCCCCTGTCAAGCCCTTTCAGTTGTGGGACATGGCTTAAGATCCTGTCAAGCCCCACTGAGTGGGGAGCACAGCCCGAGGTCTCAGCCCAGCACCAGGACGGGAAGCACACCTTGAGGTCCCCCATTAAGCCCCGCTGGGTGGGGGACGTGGCCTCAGGTCCTTGGCCTGTCACTGGGGCAGGAGTCGCAGCCCAAGGTCCCCTGTCAAGCCTGCTGGGCGGGGGGTGCAGTCTGAGGTCTCCGTCCTGGTGCTGGGGGAACAGCCTGAGGTCCCCTAGCCTTGCACCAGGACAGGAAGTGCATCCCGAAGTCCCCTGTCAAGCCCCATGGGGGTGGGAGAAGGTGTAGCGTCAGGACCCTGCTGATTGCTCGTTAAGGTTTCTTATGATAACTTGGCCTCAGCTGTAGATGCAGTCATCTTTGTCACGGAATGATGGCTAATTAGCATATTCCCTTTATTAAATAGGATACTAAAAGCATAACATGCTAATTAGACCAGCTGTCTTTCCAGACGACCTTCCAAACAAAGCCAGGGCTGTGAGGAAAGCCCAGATCCCAGGTTCCTGCTGGCGGCCGGAGGGAAGCCCAGGTCCTGGGTGCCAGAGGAAGCCATAGCTGGCAGCCAGGGGAAGGAAGGCCTAATCTTGCATGAAATTCATGCATGGGGCCTCTAGTCCTATATAATAAAAGGCTAATAAGCAAATCGACCGACCGAATAGCAAATGACTGGTTCCTATGACACTCAAGGCAGGATCTGCCCCCTGGTGGTCAGTGTGCCCCCATAGGGG
This sequence comes from Lasiurus borealis, assembly GCA_004026805.1. Lineage (NCBI taxonomy): Eukaryota > Metazoa > Chordata > Mammalia > Chiroptera > Vespertilionidae > Lasiurus > Lasiurus borealis. Next base: position 49,961 of record PVJN01010755.1, read on the forward strand.
GAGCATCACTCAGTCAGAAGCTGGCCTCATAGCAGGTGAGTGCAGCGGTGGTGGCAGGAGCCTCTCCCACCTCCACAGCAGCGCTAAGGATGTCCAACTGCTGGCTTAGGCCCACTTCTCAGAGTGACATTTGGATACCGCCCAAGGGCTCCTGGACTGGGAGAGGGCACAGGCCTGGCTGAGGTGACCCTCTCGTCTGGAAAAGTGCACAAATTTCGTGCACTAGGGCGCTAATGTTTTAGTAAGAAATCATTAAGTTTAAAACTGCTCAGCAGGTCACAAATGACTTCCTTACTACTAAATACAATGAACTTCAGTCTGACCTGCACTCTTAGCATCACTGTGGTGGCTGATCACTCTTTCCTCTCAACCTTCTCCCATTGGCTTCCATTAGGACACACCCTTCTGGTTTTTCTTCTAGCTCTGATTACTTCTCAGTATCTTTTGTAGTGCTTTTTCTGCCTGTCCTTGAAAATTTTGTTCTACAAGGATTATGCTCAGACCTTTTCTGACTCCACATACTCTCAGTGTATGAATCTTTTCACTGTATGGTTTCTATTGCACCTATCAGCAATTAGCTTCTAAATTTATAGTTTTACAAATGTCTTCCCTTTATATCTAATTATTACTGAACATCTCAGTTTGGATTTTCCACAACGAACTCAAATTCCTCAGGTCCAAAAGTGAGCTCATAATCTTCCATTCCAAACCTGTTCCTCTTCTTGAGTTCTCATCTTCTCTAAATGTCAACCACCAGTTTTCAAAGTCGGGATATTGGGAAGCAACCCAAGTGTCCATCAACAGATGAGTGAATGAAAAATCTGTGATACATGCATACAACAGAATGTTATTCGGCCATAAAAAAAGAATGAAATCACCATTTGTGACAGGGTGAATGAACCTAGATGGTATTATGCTAAGTGAAATAAGTCAGTCAGAGAAACATAAATACTGTATTATGTGACTTGCATGTGGAATCTAAAGAACAAAATAAATGAACAAAATTGAAACAGACTCAGACACAAGAACAGACTAGTGGTTGCCAGAGGGAAAGGGACTTGGGGGACTGGGTAAAAGAGGTAAAGGGATTAAGTACAAACAGGTAGTTACAAAGGAGTCACAGGGAAATACAGTGCAGCTTAGGTCAATAATATTACAACAACTATGTATGGGGCCAAATGGATACTGGAAATATCAGGAGGAACATCTTGTAAAGTGTATGATTCTCTAACCACTATGCTGTACACCTGAAACTAATACAAAATAATACTAAATCTAAACTGTAATTGAAAAATAAAATTTAAAGTTCTTTTTTAAAAAATGTAAAAGCCCTATCTGGCATACTATCCTTTGAGCATCTCAAGTTCAATTCCGGTCAAGGGCACATATCTGGATTGTTAGTTCATTCCTCTGGGCCAGCTGGGTATAGGCCAATCTATGTGTGTGTCTCTCACATCGATATTTCCCCTCTTCCCCCCCAACTGTTTGGCAATTCCTCAAAATGTTAAAAACAGAGGTATTATCTGACCTAGCTATTCCACTTAGAAATGTATCCAAGAGAAATGGAAACACATGTTCACACAAACCCTGTACACAAATGTTCATAGCATTATTTATTATAGCCAAAAAGTAAAAACAAACCAAATGGCAATCAACTAATGAATTAACAAAATGCAGTATGAAATACATTTTGGTCATAAAACAGGAATGAAGTATAAACACATGCTACAACATGGATGTACCTTAAAACACTATTCTAAGTGAAAAAAGCCAGTTACAAAAGCCCCAAAATTGTATTATCTCACCTATATGGAATGTTCAGAATAGGCAAAATATAAACACAGAAAATAATTTATTACACAGAAAATAGATTAGTGGCTGCCATAAATACTGGGGAAGGGGCAAGTAAAGAATGACTGTAGATACAGATTTTAATTTTAGGGTAATGATTCTGAGGTTAGATAATGGTGATTGTTGCACAACTCTGAATACATTAAAAAATTTTCACTCAATTGTAGCTTAAAATGTAATATACATATGAATTATCTATTATGTAAAAGCCTAAGCAATCAGATGACTGGCTGGTAGTTATGACACACACTGACCACCAGGGACAGACATTCAATGCAGGAGCTGCCCCTTGGTGGTCAGTGTGCTTCCACAGAGGGAGCGTCACTGCTCAGCTGATCATTGAGTGCCAGAAGCCAGGCTCATGGCTGGTGAGTACCTCTGCAGCAGCGTGAGCCTCTCCCACCTCCACAGCAGCCCTACCAGGAGCCTGAGGGAATCAGGCTGGAACCAGCAGCCTGACATACCTCAAGGGCGCAGGCCAGGCTGAGGAACCCCACTGGTGCACAAATCTGTGCATTGGACCTCTAGTGTACATATAAACATGGTATGTGCTAATACATCTAACTAAAGCATATATTATTTTAAAAGTATACAGTTAGAATTGGTGCATGGCCCAGTGGTTGAGTGTCGACATATGAACCACGAGATCACAGTTCAATTCCAGGTTCGATTTTAATCAGACAACTTACCCAGGTTGTGGGCTCAATCCCCAGTGGGGTGCATGCAGGAGGCAGCCAATCAATGATTCTCTCTCATCAATGATGTTTCTATCTCTCTTCCCCTCTTCCTTTCTCTCTGAAATCAAAATATGTTTTAAAAAAAGATTTTTTCATTTCAGTATGTGTAAATTTTACCTTAGAAAAACTTTAAGTAGAAAACATGGAGTAAAATAGAGGAGTGAGTAGAGGTATCGATGAAATAAACCTGGGTACAAAAAAAGATCGTTATACTATTTGCATTTTCTTTGTATATGTTTGAAATTTTCAAAAAGTTGTCAAAATAACAAACTAAAATTTTTAAATATAAACTTACCTAACATATTTTTGCTGTTTTCCAACAAAAGAAACAGAATCTTAGATTTCTTAAAAAGATCAGAGAAGTTGCTATCTTCATTATTCTTTTGTAATGTTTTATGAAAACAGATATATGACAGAAGATATATGTGGCAAAAATAAAAAAGACTTTATCTTAAAAATGTACAAAGATAATTTCAACCTCCTTAGTTGGTTTCCATGATTAATGAATGTGCTAATTCCTAATCCATGGGTGCAATAACCCTTAATATTATGCTGTCCAATACTGCAGCCACTAGCTACTTATGACCATTTTAGTTTTGTTTTTAAATATATTTTTAATGATTTTCAGAGAGGAAAAGAGAACGAGAGAGAAGCATCAATGGTGAGAATCATTGATCGACTGTCTCTTCTACAACCCCTCCTGGGGATTGAGCCACAAACCAAGCATGTGCCCTGACTGGGAATTGAACTGTGACCTCCTGGTTCATTGGTTGACACTCAACCACTGACCCACACTGGTTGGACTAAAATTTTAATTCTAATTAAATTATAAATTCAGTTTTCAGCCCTGGCCAAATGGCTCAGTTGGTAGGAGTGCTGTCCTGTGCTCCAAAGGGTTGCAGTTGGGGCACTCGCCTAGGTTGAGGGTTCAATCCCTGGTCAGGGCATGTACTAATACATAAAAACACCCACAGGCAAACTTCTACATTCCAATTTGGGGTTGTTACACTGTATCAATAAATAAATCCTGGAAAACAGTAGAAACAAAATATAAAAATATCAAACAAGGAATAGCATTTGTGGAAGTTTAGACTAAAACAGCAAATTTTACTTTCAGAACCACTAAACTACAGATGGCAATGGCAACTACTCAGAGGCAAATTTCCCATACGTTAAAATAGATTATCACTATACTGCCAGTTTCCTAAAGTCAGATGTAAAGATGATGGAATATAAATTGAACAAATTATCCTTTTAGTCAAGAATCTAATAGAAAGGTATATTTATAAACCATGATATCAAAGCACCCATATCAAATAGACAGACTAAAATCCCTTTCCAAACTGAGGCAACAAGCACACTTAAAAGGAGTATTAAATATATTTTGTTTCATCAGAAAAAAAAAGTTCATTTCTGCACTTCTAGTTCTAAAATTGTGTGTGCTTACATCCTAAAGGTATAGATTTCCGTTAATGCCCATTAACATGATACGCAGTATCAGGAAACAGGTGCACTCTAAATTCAAATATTTTAGAATATTTTTAGTACCTTAAAAGAAACTGAAGGTGAGCATATTGAAAATGTGAATTATACATTTTTTTTAAATTAAGGAACCTAAAAACAACAAAAAAAGTTTGCCTTGTATCCCTTCTCAAGCTATCACTGCAAATGCCTGCAGTGTGAATAACATTCTAAATATCGACAATAAAAAGCTCTATGTTAAGAAATGTAAAATTAACTCTTTCCTTGCCAAAACTACTGGGCGCCTAAAACTTTTAAGTCAAAAAGGCTCCAATTAAAGCATTTCAAACCTTTAAAAAGGTCACTTAAGGATTTAAGTATTTGCTTTGGCCACATTAAATACTTTTAAATTCACTGTCTTTGTCATCCACTGCCAAAAAAAAGGCATTCTAGAGAGAGAATGAAAACATGGAAATTGAAACCAGCCTGTAGGCAAGGTAGGAGGGTCACATGGAATCAATCTGAAGGAGAAAGTTACTACTACCGGAGCATCTGGAGACAAATTAAATCAGGCACCATTTACATATTTCTAGTTATGCACTGACCTCACATACTTTCTTACGTTAGACACAGACCTACCCAGGTTTTCACATCTAAATTAGTAAATAGGTTCTACCTTTTACCAAAGTTAAATGCTTTGAAGGACCGAATAACATTCCATATCCTTTTTTCCATTGTTCACGAACCCTCAATGTTCGTCAAATCACCCCGATAAACCCATCTGTTCCCTCCAGTCGCTTCCAAACAAAAATTGTAGCGACCCAGGATGCCAGATTGTAAAACACAAGAGTTAGGAGTTCTGGCACTACTACCAAAAGATGTTAAGAAATCTTGGCAAATTTGAGAGCCAAAACCTCTCAAACCACAATTACCTCAGTTGTAAAAACGAATCAGTTAATACAAACCTACACCCGAGCGGGAACCTAAGGCGGTTTTGGTTAAGCAGCACTGTCTCAGATGGCCGGTGCGCTCCCAGGGTGAGGGACCTCTTCCCCATCTCACACTGGCCCGTCTTCCCTTTAAAGCTTGCAAGGTTCGTTCCCCTTAGCTGCACTTAGCGCGCCCCTTACCCTCGCATCCCTCCTGCCCTCCCATTGTCCCCCCCCCTACTCCCATTCCCAAACAACCCCACCACCCTGCCGCCCCAGGCACCCCTCCCTCAGCACCCCCACCTCTCTCAGCCCGCATTTCCTAACGACTCCTCCTCCCCGTTCCCCTCCCCTCCACCGCCAGGTTCATCCTGCCCCTCCACCCGCCTGCGGCCCCAGGCTCCTTCCTGCCGCTCCAAACCCTGTTTCCCTGTCTCACCGTTTCATCTAGTTCCTCCAGGCGACTTCCCTAAGGCCCAGCTCCCCCCCACAGTCTCCATGTCCTCCGACACCCGACTGCCTGCTCCTTCCCATCCATTCTTCCCATCAGATACATGAATGCAAAGCGCCCACATACACGGACTGCAGCCGCCGCCACCCCCACCTCGGTCCTCCATCTTTCCCTTTTATACTTGCTTCCTTTTTTTCCTCTCCCTCCCCCCCACCCCGCCGCCGCCGCCGCCGCCGCCGCCACCAATCTCCTCCGGAAGAGCCGGGTTCCCCAGGCCAAGGTCTCTCACCTCATTCGGTCACTTCAGTGGTGCCAACCGCTTCATACAGGAAAAAACAACCAATCACGTCCCCGTGGGCGCTTCCCCTGCGAGTCCGAGCACTTACTGGGCACCCTCCCCAAAGGGCAGCCCGCACATCCACACGCACAAACCGAGGCCCTGAGGACGAGCGACGGGGGTAGGAGCGAGCGTTCTCACACCGGCCTTAAACACAGCCCACTTCGCTACAGCCCTTCGCCATTTTGGTTTCCCGCGGACTGCCGGTGCATTCTGGGAGCGCGGAGCGACTCCGGGGCCGAATAGCAGGCCGGCGGGGCCGCGCGGAGGCGGGGCCTGCGCGGCGAGCGCGGAAGAACACCGCGCCCTGCGTCTCTAACCGACGCTGAACAAAGAAGGACTCTTTAATGTCGCGGGGGGATGAGTCCTTCCGCCGCCGGGGTTAACACAATAGTGAGCGCTGCGCCGCCGGCTGCCGGCTGCCGGCCGTGTTTCCGCGGCGGCTCCGGTGCGGGAAAGCATCGCGTCCCGTATACACAAGTTCTTCTCCTGAGAAATGGGAACTTGCTCGCTGCACCTTGCCGGGCCGATTTCCTTTCCGTGGAGAAAACTTTACGTTTCTTC
>PVJN01010756.1:0-56278 GCA_004026805.1 Lasiurus borealis
GGGGAAAGGGAGGGGAGGTGGAGGAGAAAGTGGGAAAAATAATAATTACTCCTACAAAATTTTTAAATGTCTAAAATAGAGGCCTGGGGCACTAGTCCGGGCCGGTGGTGCGAGACCCTGGCCTACGAGTGGAGGAGCCCGGATCCTGCAGTGTCTCTGGTCAACCCCAGCCCCGGATCAGCACCGGTGTCCTGGACGGCCACCGCAGCACGGGCAGCAGCCACCGCCGCCACCGCCCGCCTGTGGCCGGGCCTCACCTCACCTCACAGGGGCCGCGCCTCCAACTCCAGCCTCGGCGCACCTTCCCGACCACACCTCTGCGCATGCGCGGCGCCCGCCTCCCACGCCCAGGCTCGCGTTCGCTCTCTCTCCCTCTCCAGTGGCGGAGCGTCGTTTAGCGCTTTTCTTCCCAGTGCGGCCACCGTCGTTCGGGGAGGAGGACGGGAGGGGGCGGGGAAAAAGGTGGGAGGTGGGTGAGCGCGCGCGCCGCCCGTCCGCCGTGGTTTCCTGGCTGCGCGCGGCGGCGGCGGCGTCGCTGCAGCTGTTGCAGCAGTGGCGAAGATGGCGGAAGGGCTGGAGCGTGTCCGGATCTCCGCGTCGGAGCTGCGAGGGATCCTGGCCACTCTGGCTCCGCAGGCCGGGAGCAGAGGTGAGTCGCACCGCCCAGCTCCTGGGCCGGGCCTGCCCGCCCCGCCTTCCTCTCCTCCTCTGCCTCCTCCCCACTTGGTCCGCGGCGCTTCGGAGCCCCCGCCCCTTCCCCTTCCCCCAACAGTGGGGGCGGGGGCCCGAGGGCGGTCCCCTTGGCCGCCCTACCAACCCCAGGGTCTGTCTGTGTGGGGTCCCGCTTAGGCAGCTCTGGCCCTTTTCAGTTGAGTCCAACCCCGAGTGCCTGCCTCCGCCCCCTTTCTTACCGCGAAGGTGACTGTTCCCCCTTTGCCTCGGTCTTCCCAGACCTCCTCGAGGATCCCGAGCCGTCAGGAGCCGCGTAAAGGAGTGGCGCTGGTGTCTGGTGGAGGCCCGGGATGTTCGTTCCCAGAGGAATCATCCCCAGGCCCGTCATCTTTTTAGCTTTGGAGAGAAAGAACTGGGGAAATTGAGGAAGGTTGAATAGCCTGGGATTTCTTTACTGAACTTTTCCCCTCCAAGGCAGGCTTCTGACGACTGGGCCACTGGAAGGGATCCAGTACCTCAGAGGGTTGAGTCTGCTCTGGTCCGGCCTTGGCGTGTGTGGGAGCTGTTTTTCTCTGAGAGAATGCTCAACTTGCAAGTTGAAGTCTCCAGCCACACCAGGAAAGCGCCTAGGGAAGATTCCAGTGTCTTCCCCTCTCCTTTGTTAGGCAGTGCACTTCTGTAGAATGGTAGCTATGCTTCTGCAGATCTGTGGCCAAAATCTGTGAAATTGGTTTTCATTGACCAACTGAATTGGATTTATTCAGGTTCTTTTCTCCCTCTGCTGTGGAAAATAGTAGTAGTTCTTCCTCTCTCCATTTCATCTAAGTTACAAAGGCTGCTGAGGGGGAGCTATTTTGGAGTTAAACTGCTTTACTTTATTCAGACTTGAAACAGTCTTTGAAACTTCTGAGAACACTATAGCAGTAAAACATCAAGGTAGTTTTTTTTTCTCCTGTTCTGTTGTGTTATACACATAGTAAATTTTTATTATGAGTTTGTTTACATTGGTGTTTATAGAACAATAGTAGGATTTTATATAGCATTTCATTTTATATACTCTAATCTCACTAATTCCTGTCACTTTTCCACGGAAAGGTTTAGTAGATATTTGTAGTAGTCTTTCCTCTTAATAGATAACAGACACAAAAAATAGCGACTTACTTATCTGTAATTAAGTAAGTTCATGGAGCCCGGACAGGGGTTTTTGAAGTCCTGTACTCTTATTCTTGGGTGCCCCAGTCTTTGGTATTTTGAGAGCTTGTCACAATATTTCCATCATCTTCCAGGGAAAGCTTCCTTATGGAACTTTTTCCTTCTCATATTCCATCATCATAGTAGGAGTTAGTCTCAGTATTCTAATGATAATAGTCTGAGTAGTATTTTCTTGGAATGACTCTGTTGGCTACTATTAGAGAGTTGGTGAGTATGAGTGGAGTTGAAGAATGTGAAAGAAACTGCTTCCAATTTGCTTCGGCAGGAGGTATATGATTGGATAATTGATAGCATAAAGAAGAGGATTGTTCTGGCCGAGTCAGAGTCTGGACTTGCAGTTTTTTCCTACAGGGATGTCCAGACCATGGATTGTAATGCATACCCCACTTTTACTTCTTTCCTACGAGTACGTATGTTAAAAGGACTCAGCCACCCTGGAAAAACGTTAAGAGGCAGAAGAAAAGACTAAGATGGATTTGAGGGCTCTATAATAGAGAACAGCCTGTTGCTAAAATGGTTGGACATCTTTTATTCTGACAGTAATGGGGTAGTTTAGGGTCTTGGGGATTTGAATATGACTTGAGTAACACTATTTTTTTTGTTTCCTTACCTCAGGTGTAGATAACTCAACACAAGCTTTTTTAAAAATGTGTATTACCTTTGTTGTTGAATGTATTATAGATGTCCCTTTTTATTTCCCCATTGACCTTCTCTTCCCTGCTTCCACTTTTTCTCTTAAAAAAAAACTTACTTTTGTTGTTGAAAGTATTATAGATGTCCACTCCCTCACCATTAGCTCCCTCCACTCTGCCCCCGCTCCCTCCCCAGGCTTTCACTGCACTATTGTCTGTGTTCATGAGTTCACAATTAAGTTCTTAGCTTTGTCAGTTGCTGAACAAATATTGTAAACACAGTAGAACTTCTGTTTCTGCAGAAATTTCCTTCCTTGTTAATAATATTTTAAAGTTTTATTGATTTTTAGAGAGACGAGGGAGAGGAACATCAATTTGTCGTTCCACTTATTTATGCATTTATTCGTTGATACTTGTATGTGCCCCACAATCTTGGTGTATCAGGTACAACACTCACAACTGAGCTACCCAGCCAGGGCCAATAATAGCATTTTGATGTGTAATTTTTGCTTGACTTTTCTGTTTCTTTACCAGAATGACATTTCCCCCCTTCCCACCTTCTTTTTTCTTTTCGTCTACCCTTTCTTCCCCAATACTCTCCAACATCACAGAAATCATGAAGGAGCCCAGGCAACGCAAAGATAATAGACGTCCTGATCTGGAAATCTATAAGCCTGGTCTTTCACGACTAAGGAACAAACCTAAAATCAAAGAACCCTCTGGGAGTGATGAATTTAAGGATGAAATTGTTAATGACAGAGATTCTTCAGCCGTTGGAAATGGTACACAGCTCATTAAAGATGTTTGCAAGGAACTCGACAACCAACAACAAAATGGTCCTATAGACCCAGAAAATATTCGGGCACAGGAGTCCTCTCCTAGAATTGCTGGACAAGAGGATCGAAGTCTAAGAATTGTCAAGAAAACAAAGAAACCTGACATGCAGATCTATCAGCCTGGAAGGCGTATGCAGACTCTTACCAAAGAATCTACCAACAGGATGGATGAAGAAGAAATCCTCAACCAGGTAGAACAACTGAAAGTAGAGGAAGATGAATGTAGGGAACAAATGAAAGAGGAGGTTGTGAATAAACCAGACAAAAATGAGACACAAAAGAGCCTAAATTGTGACAGAGTAAGGGCTGCAAAGGGAGAAAAAGGAAAGAGGATTGAAAAAGGAGAGGGGATGAAGAAAGTGAATGAAGACCCAGCACAGGGGAAGCCTGGTTCTGCAAAGCGCTATTCCCGTTCAGATAAACGAAGGAACCGCTACCGCACTTGCAGCACGAGTTCAGCTGGTAGCAATAACAGTGCTGAGGGGTCTGGCCTGACTGATAATGGATGTCGCCGCCGCCGCCAGGATAGGACCAAGTTGAGGTCACGACTGAAGAAGCAAGTATCTATGTCCTCAACTGACTCCTTAGATGAGGATAGAATTGATGAGTCTGATGGGCCTAGGCGAAGCACAGAAAGGAAGAAACATTTAGAAAGAGACTGTTCTGGCCATGGGGAGGGAGAGCAGAAAAGCAACGGTAAAGAAAATCGAGGTACTCTTCGTGTCACTTTTGATGCAGAAACCATGAACAAAGATTCTCCCATAGTGAGGCCAGCCAGAGAAGATTTGGATAAGATAAAGCCTGATAAAGGCTTGAGTAGTGGGGGCAAAGGCTCTGAGAAGCAGGAGTCCAAAAACTTGAAACAAGAACTTCGGGGTCGTGGCCGTGGCATTCTGATTCTGCCTGCCCATACCACCCTATCTGTCAATTCAGCTGGTTCTCCAGAGTCTACACCTTTAGGATCTCGGCTGTTATTTGGATCTGGTAGTAAGGGATCTCGGAGTTGGGGTCGAGGAGGCACCACGCGACGATTGTGGGACCCAAACAATCCTGATCAGAAACCTGCTCTAAAGAGCCAGACACCCCAGCTACATTTCTTGGACACTGATGATGAAGTCAGCCCTACATCTTGGGGTGACTCACGGCAGGCCCAAGCATCTTACTATAAGTTTCAAAACTCTGACAACCCTTATTACTACCCCCGGACACCAGGCCCTGCTTCCCAGTATCCTTTTACAGGCTATACCCCTCTTCAGTACCCAGTGGGCCCTACAAATGGTGTGTACCCAGGGCCTTACTACCCAGGCTACCCGACTCCATCAGGACAATATGTTTGTAGTCCTCTCCCTGCCAGCACCATGAGTCCTGAGGAGATGGAGCAGCACATGAGGAACATGCAGCAACAAGAACTACATAGGCTTCTCCGGGTGGCTGATAACCAGGAACTACAGCTCAGCAACCTGCTCTCCAGGGACCGTATCAGTCCTGAGGGCCTGGAAAAGATGGCTCAGCTTAGGTATGGTGTATTCCATCCTGGCTAGAGGGAAATGGGGATAAGCTGGGAGGTGTATAGACTCCTATGGCTGAGGAAAGTAGAAAACTTTTAGATATGCTACTGGGTGTTATCTCCCTTTCACATTGATTTTTGTAAGGAAGGGACAATTGAAAAAAACAACAACACACAACAGAAAATTTAGTTTCTAGTCTTAGAAATTATTCTTCCCACTTTCTCTTTAAGAAAAAAAAAATTATCCTTAAGAGAACATGGAATCTGGAAATGGAAAAGGAAAGACTTTCCAGATTGCCAAGAAATGAACAACATAAAACTTGTGGTGAAGATCTTACGTCAGCTGTTAAATTTAGGTTCAGGCATATGGGGAAAAACTACTTTCTTAGACATAACTGTTTTTAAAATGGCATTATACTGTGCAGAATGAAGGCTAGAATGAATATTATACCTGATGGCATTTTGGATTTCCTATTAAGAAAGATATTTAATTTGCAAAAAGCTCAAATCTTGAGTCTAGCCTTTTCTGTGGTGTATTTGGAGCTAGAAGTTGCATGTATTTTATTCCAGAGCTGAACTGCTGCAGCTATATGAGCGCTGTATTCTATTAGATATTGAGTTCTCTGATAATCAGAATGTGGATCAGATCTTGTGGAAGAATGCTTTCTATCAGGTGATTGAAAAGTTCAGACAGCTCCTCAAGGATCCGAATGTTGATAACCCAGAACAGATTCGGAACAGACTATTGGAACTCTTGGATGAGGTAAACCATCATTTTTTGTACACAAGAAAAAAACTTCAGTATCCTCTAATTGTGATGAATTTTTATCACATGAAATACTATATAAAAGAACATTGACAAAAAAACTGTATGCTTTTTTCTTAGTTTAGGCCTACCTTACCTTCCTCCTGTTGCTTCCTTGAGACCATAAGTTACAATTGGAGTTAGTTCTGAGCTTGGAAGCTTTTTGAAGATCTTAACCAGGGGTTGTGGGGATGGGAGGGTGGGGAGAAAAGTGTGTGTGTAGGTGTTCATATTTTTTAAAAATAATAGAGTAGCTTATGCTATGAGTTTGTATTTTGCTTAGTTAATGGCCATTAAGTCCTGTATTTGCCCCCCTTTATATCAGGCGGCTAAGCATTAGTAGAACTGTGAAAAGGTCACTTGCCCAAGTTTCTGGTGAGTAGATTGGGTCAGAACTAGTTGATTCAGCTTACTTTTTAATTTTAATTTTTTTTTCTCTTTACAGGGTAGTGACTTCTTTGATAGTTTGCTTCAAAAGCTGCAGGTTACTTACAAGTTCAAACTGGAGGACTACATGGATGGTCTTGCCATTCGTAGCAAACCATTACGCAAGACAGTAAGCCAGTTTCTTTATCTTAAATTTATTCATTTATTTAGTAAGCATTTATCTGGTGTTAGTTATGTGTTAGGCACTGTACTGGTGTTAAGGTTACAAAAGTGCCCATTGGGGTAACAGGGCAATTAAACCAATTATTCTAATGTGATATATTCCTAGAAGTGGGATTACTGGGTCAAATGGGAGTTCCATTTTTAATTTTTTGAGGAAACTTCATGCTGTTTTTTACAGTGGCTACACCAGTTTGAGTTCCTTTCTCACTGCATCCTAGCTAGTATTTGTTGATTTGTTCTGTGACAGGTGTGAGATGGTACATCATTGTCATTTTGATTTGCATCTTTTGGATGAGTAGTGATTTTCAGCATGTTTTCGTATGTCTCTTGGCCTTCTTTCAAAAAGTCCTCTTTCGAAAAGTATCTATTTAGGTCCTTTGCTCATTTTTTTATTGGATTGTTTATCTTCCTTTTTTTAAGTTGTATGAGTTCCCTGTAAATTTTGGAGATTAAATCCTATTGGAGATAACATTGGCAAATATATTCTCCCATGCAGTGGACTTTCTTTTTTTTTTCTAGATGTTTTTTTTTTGTTTTTTTTTGCTGGCAGAAGCTTTTTATTTTTATGTAATTTGCTTATTTTCTCCTTAGTTTCCATTGTCCTAGGAGCTGTATTGGTGCTAAGACATATTTCTCATATTTTGCTGCCTATGGATTCTTCTAAAATTTTTATGGTTTCCTTTCTTATGTTTAAGTCTTTTATCCATTTTGAGTTTATTTTTGTATATGGTGTAAGTTGGTGTTCTAGTTTCATTTTTTTTGCATGTGTCCAATTTTCCCAACATCATTTATTGAAGCGACTGTCTTGACTTCATTATATGTTCTTGCCTTCTTTGTCAAATATTAACTGAGCCAAAACCAGTTTGGCTCAGTGGGTAGAGCGTCAGCCTGGGGACTGAAAAGTCCCAAGTTCGATTCCGGTCAGGGGCATGTATCTTGGTTGTGGGTGTGTTTCCAGTGGGCGGCGTGCAGGAGGCGGCTGATCAATGTGTGTCTCTCTCTCTCTCTCTCTCTCTCTCTCTCTCTCTCTCTCTCTCTCTCTCTCTTTCTCATCGATGTTTCTAACTCTCTATCCCTCTCTCTTCCTCTCTGTAAAAAAATCAATAAAATATATATAAAAAATATTAATTGTGCTGAAACCGGTTTGGCTCAGTGGATAGAGCGTCAGCCTGCGGACTGAAGGGTCCCAGGTTCGATCCTGGTCAAGGGCATGTATCTTGGTTGCGGGCACATCCCCATTAGGGGGCGTGCAGGAGGCGGCTGATCAGTATCTCTCTCATTGATGTTTCTAATTCTTTATCTCTCTCCCTTCCTCTCTGTGAAAAATCAATAAAATATATTAGAAAAATATTAATTGAGCATAGTGGCTTGGGTCAATTTCTGGATTCTCTGTTCTGTTCCATTTGTCTATATGTCTGTTCTTGTGCCAATACCAGGCAGTTTTGAGAACAGTGGCTTTGAAATATAGCTTGAAATCTGGTATTGTGATCCCTCCAGCTTTGTTTTTTCTCAGGATCGCTGCAGCTATTCAGGGTCTTTTGTTATTCCATGTGAATTTTTGGAGAGTTTGTTCTAGGTCTGTGAAATATGCTGTTAGTATTTTAATGGGGATTGCATTGAATTTATAGATTGCTTTGGGTAGTAAGGACATTTTAAAGATGTTGATTCTACCAATCCATGAACATGGTATATTCTTCCACTTGTTTATGTCTTCTTCTATATCTTTTTTCAATTTCCTGTAGTTTTCCGAATGTAGGTCTTTTGTCTCCTTTGTTAAGTTTATTCCTAGGTATCTTAATTTTTGTGTTGCAATGGTAAATGGAATTTTTTTGTTTGTTTGTTTCTCTTTCTGTGAGTTCATTATTGGTGTGTAAACAAATCATAGATTTCTGGGTGTTAATTTTGTATCCTGCTACATTGCCGGATTAATTTATTAAGTCTAGTAATTTTTTTATGGAGTCTTTAGGGTTTTCAATGTAAAATATCATGTCATCTGTGAATAGTGACAGTTTTACTTCTTTTCCAATTTGGATGCTTTTTATTTTTATTTTTTTATTATTATTATTTTTTAATATATTTTATTGATTTTTTACAGAGAAGAAGAGCAAGGGATAGAGAGTTAGAAACATCAATGAGAGAGAGACATCAATCAGCCGCCTCCTGCACACCCCCTACTGGGGATGTGCCTGCAACCAAGATACATGCCCTTGACCGGAATTGAACCTGGGACCTTTCAGTCTACAGGCCAACGCTCTATTCACTGAGCCAAACCGGTCTTGGCTGAATGCTTTTTATTCTTATTGACTGATTGCTATTGCTAGCACTTCCAGTACTGTGCTGAACAGTATTGGAAGAGCTAGAAAAAATCCTGAATAGGCCAATAACTACTGATGAAAGTGGGCATCCCTGTCTTGTTCCTGTTCTTAGGGGAAATGGTTTTAGTTTTTACCCAACGAGTATGATGTTTGCTGTAAATTTGTCATATAAGGTTTTTATTATGTTGAGGTATGATCCCTCTATTTCCATTTTGCTGAGAGTTTTTATCAAGGATTTTGTCAAATGATTTTTCTGCATCAGTGATATGAGTGTGATTTTTGTCTCTCAATACGTTTATTTTATTTATTTATTTATTTAAATATATTTTATTGATTTTTACAGAGAGGAAGGGAGAGGGATAGAGAGTTAGAAACATCGATCAGCCGCCTCGTGCATGCCCCCTACTGGGGATGTGCCCGCAACTAGGATACATGCCTTTGACCGGAATCGAACCCAGGACCTTTCAGTCCACAGGCTGATGCTCTATCCACTGAGCAAAACCAGTTTTGGCTCAATATGTTTATTGATTTGTGGATATTGTACCAACCTTGCATTCGCAGGATAAATCCCACTTGGTCATGGTATATGATCTTTCTAATGTAATGCTGGATCCGATTTGCTAGAATTTTGTTGAGGATTTTAGCATCAGTGTTCAGCAGGGATATTGGCCTGTAATTCTCTTTCTTTGTAGTGTCTTCATCTGGTTTTGGGATTAGGGTAATTCTGGCTTCATAGAAAGAGCTTGGAAGTGTACCTTTTAAATATTTTGTAATAGTCTGAGAAGGTTAGGTTTTAGTTCTTCTTTGAATGTTTGATAAAACTCCCCTATGAAGCTGTCTGGACCAGGGCTTTTGTTTATTGGAAGTTTTTAGATTACTGCTTCAAATTCATCAGTAGTTATCGGCCTATTCAAGATTTTTTATTCTTCGTGATTGAGTTTTTAAAGATTGTATTTTTCTAGGAATATGTCATTTTGTCTAGGTTGTCCAGTTAGAGTAGTATTTTTTTATAATTCTTTGTATGTCTGTGGGTTTGGTTGTTACTTCACCTCTTTTATTTCTGATTTTTTTTATTTGAGTCCTCTCTCTTTGTTTCTTGGTGAGCCTGGCTAGAGGTTCATCTTTCAAAGAACTCTTGGTTTTACTGATCTTTTGTATTTTTTTTTTTTGGGGGGGTCTCTATATCATTTATTTCAGCTCTGATCTTTATTATTTTCTTCCTTCTGCTTACTCTGGGCTTTTCTTGTTGCTCTCTTTCTAATTCATTAAGTTGTAGGGTTAGATAATTTATGACCATTTTTTGGTGTTTTTTGAGATAGGACTGTAGAGCTATGAACTTTTCTCTCAGAACTGCTTTTACTGTGTCCCATAGATTTTCGATTGTTAAGTTTTCATTGTCATTTGTTTCCAGGGTGCTTTTTATTTCTTCTTTGATCTCTTTGGTAACTCAGTCGTTTAATAGCATGGTATTTAGCTTCCAAGTGTTCAGTTTTTTTAAATTGTTTTTATTGTAGTTATAAGTAGTATGATAATGGTACTTATAACTACAATAGAGTGTTGAAGGTGCATAGAAGGAAGTGGATCTGATTTTTTAAAATTTATTTTAAAGTTTTAAAAAAATTAAATATGTTGATTTCATGGAGAGAGTGATAGAAGTATAAATCATGAGAGAGGCCCTGGCCAGCTTGGCTCAGTAAATGAGCATCAACCTGCAGACTGAAGGGTCCTGGGTTCGATTCCAGTCAAGGGCACATGCCTGGGTTTCAGGCTTGATCCCCAGTGTGGGGCGGGCAGGAGGCAGCCGATCCATGATTCTCTCTCATCATGGATGTTACTTGCCGCCCCCCCCTCGCTCTCCCTGCAAACAAAACAAAACAAAACAAAAAACAACAATAAAAAAAACATTAAAAAAATAAATCATGAGAGAGAATCATTGATAGGCTGCCTTCTACACACCCCTTACTGAGGATCGAGCCCATAGCCCGGGCATGTACCCTGACTAGGAAACGAGCCATGACCTCCTGGTTTTTGGTTAGATGCTAAACCACTGAGCCACACTGGCTGGGGAAAAGTATATCTGATTTAGATGGATAGGGTCCAAGAAGGCTTTATAGAAAATGTCAAATTGAGTTTTGAAACATGAGTAGCAGCAGACGGGCAGTTTCAATGCAGTATCTTTTTCTTTTTAAAAAAAATGTTTTCTTGATTTTTTTTTTTACAGAGAGGAAGGGATAAAGTAAGAGAGTTAGAAACATCGATCAGCTGCCTCCTGCACACCTCCTGCTGGGGATGTGCCCACAACCCAGGTATGTGCCCTTGACCGGAATTGAACCTGGGAACTTTCAGTCCACAGGCCGACGCTCTATCCACTGAGCCAAACCGGTTAGGGCTCAGTGCAGTTTCAATGCAAAGCACAGTGAGAGAATCCAGCCTTGTTGGAAAAGTGGAAGAAGTTCAATATGCTGGTATATGTGATGTGGAGTTGGGCTGTAAAGGAGATAAAGCTAATGAAGTAGAAAGTGATAGATCATAAAATTTTGCTGGAGAGTTTGGACTTTATTCTGAGAGCACTGAGGTAACATTGATTGATTTCTGACAAATGAATAGCATAGATTTGTTTTATAACCAGTCATTCTGGGAAGTGGATTATTTTGGGCAGGATTGGAGGTAGGAGAGTCAGATTGTGGCCCTGAATGAAGGTAGAGATATTGGAGGTAGAAAAGAGGAAACAGATTAGAAAGATATAAGGAAAATAGACTTGGACTACTGGCTAATTTGGTGACTCATGAGATTGGAGACATGAGGAGTCTAGATCACCTCTCAGTTTGTGGCCTAGGAGAGTGGGTGGGAAGGAAAAGAGTAGTTCAGTTTTGGATATGTTTAAGTGGAGGAGCTTGAAAATGAACAAATGAATATTCTGGTCAATCTGGAGCTCAGGACAAAGAGCTGGGCTGGTGATATTAGATGGAGGAGTCATCAATATATAGTTGATGATTGAAGAAGAAGTTGAGAGACTGGAATAGCTTGACAGAGTGGGGTTATCGGATTTCAAGGTGGTGGTGGACAAAATTGTCAAGTGCTATATAGTCAAAGTGTTCATTGGATTGGATGATCTTATCACCCACCAGTTATTTTAATTGGAGAGAATGGAAGCCAGATTGTAATGAATCAGAGGTGGAGTAGTACATATAATGAGAAATTAATATAGACCATTCTTTTTAAGAGTCTTGGTTATGAAGGCAAGGAGGGGAAATAGTATTTAAAGGAGAACGTAGTCTCAAGAGAACTTTGTTTTTAAGCTGCGAGAGACTTGAACATATTTATGTGTAGAAAAGAAAGGTCCAGGGGATACGGAAGAGGTTAAAGATTCATTAGAGAACAGGGTGCGCCCTAATCGGTTTGGCTCAGTGGATAGAGTGTCAGCCTTCGGACTGAAGGGTCCCAGGTTCAGTTCCTGTCAAGGGCATGTATCTTGATTGTGAGCACATACCCAGTAGGGAGTGTGCAGGAGGCGGCTAATCGATGTTTCTAACTATCCCTCTCCCTTTTCTCTCTGTAAAAAAATCAATAAACTATATATTAAAAAAAAAGAGAGAGAGTAAGGGTTGCAATTATGGAGTAATGGCTTCTTTCTTTTCTGCTCCTTCTGATGAATTACTATGCGTAAGCTCTATTACTAATCGGCAAGTATTTATTGAGTCCCTCCTACATGTCAGGTGCCATTCTAGGCACACACAATTAATTTAGTGTGGAACAAGAAAGCCATGCTCCCAGCTTCCCTCCCTCCCTCCCTCCTTCCTTTGTTTTTTCTCCAAGCTTTTAGAGTTTGATTAAGGGTGAGTGCAGATGTTGGATTAATAATTGCTGATGCAATGACTTCTGCAAAGGATTTTCTTTTTTTTGGGGAGGGGGGAGTATAACTGTTAAAAGGGCTTTGAGCAGTGGTCGGCAAACTTATTCAACAGAGCCAAATATCAACAGTACAATGATTGAAATTTCTTTTGAGACCAAATTTTTTTAAACTTAAACTTCTTCTAATGACACTTCTTCAAAATAGACTCACCCAGGTGGTATTTTGTGGAAGAGTCACACTCAAGGGGCCAAAGAGCCACATGTGGCTTGAGAGCCGCAGTTTGCCGACCACTGGCTTAGAGGATCATGGAGGAATATGGAGGAATGAGGAAGTTAAGCTGAGGCTGAAAACCTAAGACAGCCAGGACAGGTTTGGCTCAGTGGATAGAGCCGACCGCCTGCGGACTGGGGGGTCCCAGGTTCGATTCTGGTCGGGGCACGTGCATTGGTTGCAGGTACATCCCTAGTAGGGGGAGTGCAGGAGGCGGCTGATCGATGTCTCTCTCATCGATGTTTCTAACTATCCCTCTCCCTTCCTCTCTGTGAAAAATCAATAAAATACATTAAAACAAACAAACAAAAAAAACCTGAGACATTAGCTAGGTGAAGGGGTATGTGAGGATGCAAGACCTACAACATTCTAGAGATAGGGGACAATATATGTAAAGATCCTGAAGTGAGAAAGAGCATGGTGTGTTAGCAGGATCGAGAAATCTAGTTTGAAATGGCACAGAGAATAAAGAGGGTATTGTAAGGTTAACTTACTGTTTTAGGGAACTCTTATTTTGTAAAGGGGATGTAATGCAGTAACTTAATGTGGTGATATTAATTAGTATATATGTATACTAATAAGTATATATGTATATATACACACACACACACACACACACACACATAACTATATCTATCGACCTATCTATCTAAAAGATTAAGTGACCAAACGACCAGTCAGCCATTCACTATGCTGGGCACTGACCACCAGAGGGCAGACGCTCAACCCAGGAGCTGCCTCCTGGTGGACAGTGTGCACCCATAGCCAACTTCCCACGGCCCTTCTTCCTGGCCTGCCAACATACTGTGGCCCCAATTGCCAGTCAGGTTGAGGGACCCCACCTGTGCATGAATTTGTGCACTGGGCCTCTCTTTCTCTCTCTCTATAAAAGGCTGATATGCAAATCGATCAAATAGCAGAATGACCACCAATGCAGGAGCTGTCCCCTGGTGGTCAGTGCACTTCCACAGGGGGTATCCGTTCAGCCAGAAGCTGGGCTCGTGGCTGGGGAATGCAGCAGTGGTGACGAGGGCTCCAGGACTGCAAGAAGGACTCCCCTGAGTGCATGAATTTCATGCACTGGGCCTCTAGTATACGTATATATAACTACACAGCCCTGGCACATTTGATAAAGGGTAACTTACTGTTTTAGGGAACTGTTATTTTTATAAAGGGTATGTAATGCAGTAACATAATGTGGTGATATTAACAGTTTGAGGAGAGAAAGAGAACAGTAAATAATTGTCTCAATATTTGTATATCACTTTATTTATTGATTTGAGAGAGAGGAATAAGTATAAAAAAATTAAAAAAAATATTTTTTATTGATTTCAGAGAGGAAGAAAGAGGGAGAGATATAAACATAAGATTGCCTGCCTCCTGAACACCTCCTTCTGGGGATGGAGGCATGTGTCCTGATCAGGAATAAAACTGGGATTAAACATCAATTTTTGTTTTTCCACTTATTTATGCATTCATGGGTTGGTTTTTTTAAATTGATATTTTACAGAGAGGAAGGGAGAGGAATAGAAAGTTAGAAACATCGATCAGCTGCCTCCTGCACACTCCCTACTGGGTATGTGCCCGCAACCAAAGTACATGCTCCTGATCGGAATCGAACCTGGGACCCTTGAGTCCACAGGACAATGCTCTATCCACTGAGCCAAACCAGTTAGGGCTTGATTCTTGTATGTGCCCTGACTGGGGATTGAACCCACAACTTGGAATATAAGGATGACACTCTAACCAACTAAGCTATCTGGCTAGGGTCTATATATCACTTTAAAATTTGTGAAGTATTTTGTATTTATTTTCTTCATTTACCCTATGGAATAGGTGCTTTTTACATTCAGATGAAGAAACTGAGTCCCAAAGACCTACATAAGATCACACAACTATTATATGGAGAGTCAGGCCTCTGACTCTTAGTTTCAGAATATTTTCTTCCATTTACCTGGGACTTGAAATAAGAATGAGCTCCTCTTGCCCTGGCTAGGTGGCTTAGTTGGAGCATCATCCTATACACCAAAAGGTTGTGGGCTCGATTCCCGGTCAGGGCATATACCTAGGTTTCTGGTTTGATCCCCAGTCGAGGTGCATATGGCAGGCAGCCAATCATTGTTTCTCATATTGATGTGCTTGCTTCCTTCTGCCTCACCTTTCTCCCTTCTCCCTTCTCCTCTCTCTAAAATCAATAAAAACATATCCTTAGGTGAGGATTAAAAAAAAAAATGGCCCCTTCTGTCACTCTTAGTAAATTAAAAAAATATATATATATTTTACTGATTTGTTATAGAGAGGAAGGAAGAAGGATAGAGAGTTAGAAACATCATGGCAGAGAAACATCGGTCAGTTGCCTCCTGCACACCTCCCACTGTGGATGTGCCTGCAACCAAGGCACATGCCCTTGACCAGAATTGAACCTGGGACCCCTGAGTCTGCAAGCCAACACTCCATCCACTGAGCCAAACCGGTTAGGGCATCAGTAAATTTTTTATCATACTGTTGGCTATTTTCTTTTTGCTAGTCAAGGTTAGACTTGAAAACTTAACTTTGTTGAGGACTACTAGGGCCTTAATGTTGCTCTGTCATGTTGGCCCCGTCCCTGTCCTTCAGGTTTGAAGTTAGTTTCTTGGGTATGCTAGTAACTGATTATTTTTCCTGAAGGTAAAATATGCCTTGATCAGTGCCCAGCGATGTATGATTTGTCAAGGAGATATTGCTAGATATCGGGAGCAAGCCAATGACACAGCAAACTACGGAAAAGCACGCAGGTACTTTTGACTCTTATTCATTTGCTTCTCTCTCTGTGCATTTTAAGCTAAGCCCTATTACGAGCAATGGGTCACCTGATCTTTATGGATGTCCTATAGGTGTTCTTACTGGTCTCTTTAGTCACACGTTACCACTTCAGGGTTACATCTAACAATCCAGCTTATGTCTTAAGTAGTAAGGACTTCATGTAATGAGTTGGGAAAAGGTTGATATGGGACTAGCATTTTTAAAATTGTTTTTTTATTTCAGTTGGTACCTGAAGGCCCAGCACATTGCTCCCAAGAATGGGCGCCCCTATAACCAGCTGGCTCTGCTGGCAGTGTATACGGTAAGAAATCCTCTGGAGAGGGGAAGAATTTTGCAGGCAGTATCTTAGAAATATGGATTTTGACAGCATTAGCTCCTGGAGCCAGATTTCAGCTATTCAGCTAGAATACAAAGTATACTACAAAGTATATTCCCTTATGTCTTCTATCTTCAAGCTCCTTTTGTTACTGTTACTTTTAAATAATATTTTATTGCTTTTTTACCGAGAGGAAGGGAGAGGGATAGAGAGTTAGAAACATTGATGATAAAGAAACATCAATCAGCTGCCTCCTGCACACTCCCTACTGGGCATGTGCCCACCACCAAGGTACATGTTCTTGACCAGAATTGAACCTGGGATCATTCAGTCCGCAGGCCAATGCTCTATCCACTGAGCCAAACTGATTAGGGCTGTTACTGTTACTTTTAGAGTTAAGTTGTCAGGGATCCCTCACTTCAGTAGAATCTGTACTTCATCCATTTTCACTGCAATTAAATTTCTTGGGGAATGCTCATGCTTCAGCCAGACCATTGTTTTTGACCAAGGCTTTTGCTCTGAATCTTGCCTTGCTTCCCTTCCCTATCTTGTTGAACTAGGTTACTTATTTCTGGAAGGAAAATAAAGCTCCATTTTCCTTTCCTTTTTAAAGTCCTCAACTAGTCCCAAGTACTCTGATCCTTGTTTCCTTTCTTCAGATCATTCCCTTATGCCTCTTAGCTTTTCACCTAAGGAGAAACACAGTAAATGCCAAATCATACCTCTCTGGATCTTACCAAACTCCTCTAAATGTGGCTCTAACAGAGAACCTTGGGATCTGACAGAGTTCTTAGTGAGGAAGCTGAAGGAAGGAGAAAGGGTAGGGGACCAATGGTAGGTATCAAAGGTTCAAATATAAGAAGCAGCTAACAAGATTATTATCAGGGAGAGTTTTCTTAATGCTGTAAAATTCGGTGCCCAAATAATATTTCAATCAGTAATTTTTATTCTCCTTTATTTCACAAAAGATTCAAAGAAATACCTAATAATTATGGATTGAAATTACAGATTAAGTAATGTGGTTTAATGATAACACTTCCTTCAAAATAGATGAATCTCTCTTCACTTTTTACCTCCATCCTGTTCTCTTTGTTATTTTTGTTTGTTGATTTTTCTCTTTCAGGGGGGCTTTTATGGGGAGGCTTGAGCACAGTCCAAGGAACTCTGTCTTCATTTGAGTGAGGTAATTTCCAGGTAGTGGTGGAAGGTCCGAAGATAGATACTTCTTTGGAAGTGTTACTGGTGGTGAAATTGGACCTTGGTTCTTGAGACTAGCAAAGAAAGATTTCAGAGCCAAGAACTCAGATTATAAGAAAGTTTATTTAGAAAGTTTCAGAGGTAGTAGAACTGAGCTAGCTAGGCTACGTAGGTTCAGGGTATAATTTATAGAAACAAAAGAAAGGCCTTCGAGCCTAGGAGAGACTAAGGCAAAGGTAACCCCTTCCTCCCTCCAGGACAAAGAGGGTCACAGGAAAGGCGCAGGCATCTCCCAAGCATGAGAGCCTGCCCTGTTCTCTTTGTGATCTGTGTTTTTTTCACACCCCTTTGTGGCTTTATTTTTCACCTTTCTCATCCATCTTTTGTTTTTCCTTCTTTCTCATTTCTTGTTTCCTTTTCTAGTTTTTCTTCTTTGTAATTATTGAATGAACTATGTTTTTTGTTAATTAGAAAATATAATATTTCCTTAATGACTTTAAAAAATTGAAGTAAAATTAATATAACAAAATAATTTACAAGTATTTGTAAATAATTATTTGTCAATCCAGTGGCATTTAGTATATTAACAGCATTGTGCAACCACCAACTCTGTCTAGTTTCAAAACATTTTCATTACCATAAAAGAAAATCCCATGTCCATTCCTCCCCATGCCTCCCAAGCCCCAGCCTCTGGCAACTATTAGTCTACTTTCTGTCCCTGGATTTACCTATTCTGGATATTACATGTAAGTGGAATCATTCAGTACACCACCTTTTATATCTGGCTTTCATTAAATCATCAAGTTTTTGACCAAGTTGTATCATGTATCAATACTTAATTTTTATGGGTGAATAATATCCATTGTATGGATATAACACTTTTATTCATTCAATGCTTTATTTCATTCATCAGTTGGACATTTTAATTGTCTCCAGTGTTTTTTGTGAAGTGTTTCTTTGAATATCTGTTCTTTTGGGTCTACCTAGGAATGGAATTGCTGGGTCATATGTTAATTCTATATTTAACTGTTTTTCATAGCAGCTGTACCCTTACATTCTCACCAGCAATGTACCAGCGTTCTGTTTTCTCTACAATCTTGCCAACATTTTTTTTTTCTTTTTTTGAATATGACCAATCTGTTGGGTGAGAAGTAATACCTTTTATTTATTTATTTTTAAAAATATATTTTATTGATTTTTTACAGAGAGGAAGTGAAAGGGATAGAGAGAAACATCGATGAGAGAGAGACATTGATCAGCCACCTCCTGCCCGCCCCCTACTGGGGATGTGCCCGTAACCAGGATACATGCCCTTGACCGGAATCGAACCTGGGACCTTTCAGTCTGCAGGCTGACGCTCTATCCACTGAGCCAAACCTGTTTCGGCAATACCTTTTTTTTAAAAAAAAATGATTTCAGAGAGGAAGGGAGAGAGAGAGAGAAACATCAATGATGACAGAATCATCAATCAGCTACCTCCTGCACACCCTCCAGAAACTTAACCATGACCATGAGGTTCATAAGTCGATGGCTCAACTACTGAGCCATGCTTGCTGGGTGATGTGAAATAATATCTTTTCAAAAAAAATTTAATAAACCTATATTGTTCAGATTATTACAATTGTTCTTCTTCTCTCTCCCCTCCCCCACCACCCATAGCTTTCCTCCACCTGGTTCTCACCCCACCCTCTGCCCTTACCTCCCTGCCACTGTCCTCGTCCACAGGTGTACGATTTTTGTCCAGTCCATTCCCTTTCTGTGCCCCTGATTCTATTATATTCACCAGTTTATTTTGTTCATTAGATTTTTAATTCACTTGATTTTTAGATTCACTTGTTGATAGATATGTATTTGTTGTTCATAATTTTTATCTTTACCTTTGTGATCTTCTTCCTTTTTAAATAATACCTTTCAGCATTTCATATAATATTGGTTTGGTGTTGATGAACTCCTTTAGCTTTTTCTTATCTGTGAAGCTCTTTATCTGCCCTTCAATTCTGATTGAAAGCTTTACTGGGTAGAGTAATCTTGGTTGTAGGTTCTTGCTATTCATCATGTTGAATATTTCCAGCCATTCCAGTCTGGCCTACATAGCTTCTGTTGAGAAATCAGCTGAGAATCGTATGGGTGCTCCCTTGTAGGCAATGAACTGTTTTTCTTTTGCTGCCTTTAATAGTCTCTCTTTGTCTTTTGCTCTTGGTATTTTAATTATGATGTGTCTTGGTGTGATCCTCTTTGGATTCCTTTTGTTTGGGGTTCTGTGTGCTTCCTGGACTTGTAAGTCTATTTCTTTCACCAGGTGGGTGAAGTTTTCAGTCATTATTTCTTCAAATAGGATTTCAGTATCTTGCTCTCTCTCTTCTGGCACCCCCATAATTCTGATGTTAGTACGCTTGAGGTTGTCCTAGAGACTCCTTACACTATCTTCAAATTTTGGAGTTCTTTTTTCTTTTTTCTCTTCTAGTTGAGTGTTTTTTGCTTCTTTGTATTTCAAATTTTTGACTTGATTTTTACATTCCTCTAGTCTGCTCTTAGGTTTCTGTATAATATTTTTTATTTCAGTCAGTGTATGTTTAATTTCTAGTTGGTCCTTTTTCATCTCCTCTTGGGTCTCGCTAAATTTATCCATCTTTTCTAGGAAATTCTTGAAAAACCGTATATCCGTGGTTTTGAACTCTATATCTAGTCGTTTTTCCCTCTCCATTTCTTTCATTTGTGATCTGTTTCTTTTTCTCTGTATTTTGCTTCCCTGGGTTGGTAGATTAGCTTTGTGTGCTAGGTGTCCTATAGGGCCCAGTGGCTCAGCCTCCCCAGTTACCTGAGGTGGACACTTTTAGTGCACCCCTTTGTGGATTCTGTGCATAGCTTTGTTGTAGTTAAGTCTTGATTATTGTTGGTATCATTGGGAGGAATTGACCTCCAGGCCAATTGGCTGTGAGGATCAGCTGTGAGTACACTGGGAGAACTTCTGTGCTGGAGACACCCTTATGATAAAAGACTTGCAAAAGCCTCTATGCTCAGTTTGGATGGGTTGGAGTCTCAGGGCAGGGCAGACAGTCTCAGGGCTTCCTGTCAGCCTGCCCTATGAGGCCCCTGGGTCTTAGTGTCTTGTGGTAATTGCTGCAAGCACTCTGAGAGAAAACTGCCTTTGAGTTTCTCCCACTGCTAGTCCACTTTCTCCCCGAATGAGTCTGGGTTCCCAGAGTCTCGCGCAGAAGTGGAGTTCAGCGCAGTTGGGAGCTTCTGTTTCCCTCCCACTTGAGAGAGCCAGCCACACTCTCAGCAGTCAGTCCTCTCTACGCACACGTGCAACCTTTGGACCTCTGCCTTCCACAGCCACTTTTAGTCTCAGTGTGTTTTCCTCTTTTCCTGATAGTCCACATTCCCCCCAATGAGTCTGAGTTTCCAGAGTCTCACCCGGAACTGGAGTTCAGCACACTTGGGGGCTTCCGTTTCCCTCCCACTTGAGAAAGCCAGCCACACACTCAGCCACCAGTCATCTCCACGCTCGCGTTTCCCTACCTCAGCCTTTTGCAGCTCTCTGAATCTCAATGTGCTTTTCTTTTTCCTTCTAGTTGTAGAATTTTCACTCAGCCAGCTTTCTTGTAGTTCTGGATGATATCTGTTTTGTCTTTTAATTATAGTTTGAAATTGTTGTGCGAGGCAGCAGTTTAGGTGTTTATCCTATGCCGCCATCTTGGTTTCCTGAAATAATACCTTATTGTGACTTTCCCCCTTCCCCAACTTGGGAATTTTTTTTTCTTTAATAGCTTTTATTTTTATTTCTTTTGGTCAGTTTAACTTTACAGAAAAATTAAGCAAAAAGTACAGAGTTCCCATATACCCTCTCAACTTTCTCTTCCCCCTCAATTTTTCCTATTATTAACATCTTAGTGTACTATGTATATTTGTTATAATTGATGAGCCAGTATTGATACATTATTATTAGCTAAAGTCCATAGTTTATATTAAGATTCACTTTAACTGCTGTACTATCTATGGGTCTGAACAAATAAATGTATAGTGACATGTATCTACCATTATAGTATCAGACAGAATGGTTTCATTACCCTGAAAATAGCCCATGCTCCACCCTCCACCTGTTGTCCCTCTTGCATCCCGTGAACCTCTGACAATCATTGATATTTTACTGTCTCTATAGTTTTGCCTTTTCCAGAATGCCACATAATTGGAACCATACAGAATATAATCTTTTCAGATTGGCTTTGTATTCATTTTCATGGCTTGAAAGGTTTGTTTATTTATTTTTTTAAGAAAGAGAGTAGAAGGGAAGGAAGAGGGGGAAAAGACAGAGAAAACATTGATGTGACAGAGACACATCAATTGGTTGCCTCCCACATGCACTTCAGCTGGGGACAGTAATTAAACTTAAAACCTAGTTATGTGCACTTGACTAGGAATAGAACCCATGACTTTTTGGTGTGTGGTCTGATGCTCTAACCATTGAGCCACCTCCCAGGACCATCTTACCTATTTTTAAGTGTACTGTTTAGCAATGTTAAGTACACTCACATTGTTGTTCAAACTCTCCTCATCTTATAAAACTGGAACTCTGTACCCATGAAACAGCTACTTCTCACTCTCCTCTCCTTCTAGCCACTGGCATCTACTCTTCTACTTACTGTTTCTATGAATTTGCCCACTCTTGGTACCTTATATAAGTGGAATTATACGTATTTGTCTTTTTGTGACTGATTTATTTCACTTAGCATTATCTTCAAGGTCATTCATGTTATAGCTTGTATTAAAACTTCCTCCTTAAGGCCAAATAATATTCAGTTGTATGTATATACTACATTTTGTTTATCCATTCATCTCTTGGGCATTATGAATAATGTTGCTATGAATATGAGTGTATTTAAATACCTATTCAAGATTCTGCTTTTGATTCTTTTAGATATATACCCAGAAGTGGAATTTCTAGGTCATAAAATAATTCTTTTCAGCAATTGAGGAAAGTTTCCATTTCTTCATTTTTAAAATGGGAATAATAATATGTGGCAGTATTCTTAGGTTTTGAGATAACATCTTTGAAGTGCTGATCACTTGCCTCATATTTGGTTATGCTTAATCAATATTGCCATTATTAATAATTTTTAAAAACTAAATTATTAGGTGAGTTAAACATTTTTTATTTAAAAACAAAGTATAATTGACGTTTATATTTTATGAGTTTTGTCCCCCCCCCCTTAGGAATATTTGGCTCTTAGAGTACCTCTGCATATAAGTTGTTGTGCAAGACGAGGTCTTTCTGATGTAATTGCTGTGGCTTCTTCCATGGATAACATTCTCATTTTCTTACTGGCATTTCTCTTGGGGCACAGCTTGGGTGAGATATTAAGGTTTCTTGGGTCAGCTGATTTAGGCTAGACTCAGAAACTTGGTTGACTCTGGCCTCTGTCTCTGGCCTCTTTCCACAGAGGAGGAAGCTTGATGCTGTGTATTACTATATGCGCAGTTTAGCTGCCAGCAACCCTATCCTGACTGCCAAGGAGAGTCTCATGAGCTTGTTTGAAGA
Organism: Lasiurus borealis; assembly: GCA_004026805.1. NCBI lineage: Eukaryota > Metazoa > Chordata > Mammalia > Chiroptera > Vespertilionidae > Lasiurus > Lasiurus borealis. The sequence goes on from PVJN01010756.1 coordinate 22,566, forward strand.
GACCAAACGAAAGGTGAGTGGGGATGCAGGCAGAATCATTCCTTAGTGTCTCTGTGTTCTTAAAGGAATGACTAAAAATGTGCTCAAGGGGGCTGTGTTGAAGGGAGTCAGTCCCTATGCAGAACCAAACTCATCTTTAGGTGAACTTTCTGGGGCCCTTGAATGTGCATGTTCCATAGCATCTAGTTTATAGAATCAGTAATTTTTATGTGACAAAGAAGATGGTACTCTGCCCTCCTCCTATCCCCCCTTTTTATTTATTTATTTTTATTTTTTAAAATATATTTTATTGATTTTTTTACAGAGAGGAAGGGAGAAGGATAAAGAGTTAGAAACATCGATGAGAGAGAAACATTGATCAGCTGCCTCCTGCACACTTCCTACTGGTTATGTGCCTGCAACCAAGGTACATGCCCTTGACGGGAATTGAACCCGGGACCCTTGAATCAGCAGGCCAGCACTCTATCCCCTGAGCGAAACCAGTCAGAAAACCCCCACCCCCTTTTTTAAAGCTGTACTGTTTTGAAACTATGGCAAAATTTTTCCTTTTTAAAGTTCTTGGTTGACATATTCAGATAAGGTGAGCACTTGTCTTTATTAACCGAATCCCAGAAGACTCTGAGCTTTTATGTTTGTATGTTGTGTAGGCAGAACAGATGGAAAAAAAGCAACACGAGGAATTGGAACTGAACACTGATCAGTGGCGGAAAGGGAAGAAGTCTACTTTCAGGCATGTTGGAGATGACACTACTCGCCTGGAGATCTGGATTCATCCATCCAATCCCCGGTCCTCTCAGGGCACTGAGTCTGGGAAGGATTCTGAGCAGGAGAATGGGCTGGGCAGCCTGAGCCCCAGTGATGTAAGTTCCTGGAGTGATATAATCAGCAAGATGAGTAAGTGTGGGTGTCCTGGTACACACAACTATGAGGCACTGCATGGTCAGCACACTTCCTTTATCTCTATTATGCGCTTCCTTCTCTCACCACTATGTGGTACTATAGAATTTAATAAAAGTAATTATTTTAAATGAATATTTACTTAGTTTAGGATAAGAATTTTTTGCTGCTTTGGGTTTGAGCTATCATAATGCTTTAGGATTCTGTGTGGGATTTTGGTTAAGTAAGGGAGAGAGAGCATACTAGTTCATTGTGCCTTGAGAATAAAATTTATAGTAGAGTGGGTGGTGGGATAAGCTGAGACCAGATCTTGAAGGATGAGGCGGTAAATATTTGACCTTTATTCTAAAGATAGTAGGGAGCTATCTATTGAATGCTTTAAGTAGAGAAATAACATGTCAGATACGTATTTTAGAAATATAACTCTGATTGCTTGTGAAAACTTGTGAAAATTTGGTGAAGAGTAAGATTAGAACTAAGAATAGTAGGAAGATACTATAGTAATCCAATACAGTGGTACCTCAAGATACGAGTGCCCTAACATATGAGATTTTTGAGATACGAGCCGTCGAGCGAGCGATTTTTGCTTTGAAATACGAGCAACATTTGAGATAGGAGTAATTGTTCGGATCGGCTGGCTGCACACAACCCACCAGTTTACCGTGACTCGAGCGTCTCATAGTTTCCCACGCCTCAAGGTTATGGAACGAATTAAACTCGTATCTCGAGGTACCACTGTATGTTGAAAAGGATCTGAACCAGGAAATGGCATTGGAGATGTGAGTAAATATGAGGGATATTAAGAAGGTAGAATCCAAAAGTCAGGGAATAAAGTTGGTTTTAGTGGAGTTGGTTTTAGGAGAAAGAACCTAAGTTTAGTTTTGGACATGTTGGAATTTCTGTAGGACATCAAAGTAGAGTTTTAGAGGCTAACATGTCTGAAGCTGAAGATAGTAGTCTAGGTCAGAGTTAAAGATATTTGAAAAGTATCTTTTTTTATAAAAAGTTTTTTCGATCCCAGAGAGAGGAAGGGAGAGGGAGAGAGAAACATCAATGATGAGAAATCATTGATCAGCTGCCTACTGCACACCACCCACTGGAGATTGAGTCTGCAACCAGGAATTGGAAACTATGACCTCCTGGTTCATAAGTTGACACCCAACCACTGAGCCATGCTGGTCAGGCAAAGATATCTTTCTGTAGATGAGAGTTGATTCAGTTGCTTGAGGAGAAAATAATGATAAATAGGTTAAAGATCTAAGGAAGAAAGGAAATAGGTGGCAGGGAGAGGTCCTTGCAGAGGATTGGAAGGAAGTAGGGTTCAGAGCACAAGTGAAGGGTTTAACCTGAAAGAGGGTGAGAGATTCCTCCCCATCAGGCAGACATCCCCTGAGGGGTCCCATCCTTAGAGAGGGCACGGGCCAGACTGAAAGCCCCCCAACCCCCGCCCACAAATTTTGTGCACCAGGCCTCTATTATGATTAAAATGCAGTGTGCCAAGCGCTATGATACAGGAAGGTGTGAGAAGCTTCAGGAGCATGCAATTAGAGTACCTAATCTGGGCATTAGGGAAGGCTGGGATGAGGAAGTATTTTGCAGCTGAAGGATGATGTAAGGGCATTTCCACTCTGAGACTTGAAAGAATCATGACCGCCCTAGCCGATTTGGCTCAGTGGAGAGAGCATCAGCCTGTGGACCAAAGGATCCCAGTTTCGATTCTTATCAAGGACACATGCCTGGGTTGCATGTGCAGAAGGCAGCCAATCAATAATTCTCTCTTATTGTTATTTCTGTCTCTCTCACCCTCTTCCTTCCTCTCTGAAATCAATAAAAATATGTTTAAAAAATAATAAAATAAATTATATTTTAAAAAAAAGGTATGACAGCTTAGGGAACTGCAAGTAATGTAGTATGGCTGGAGACTAGGATGTGAGAAGTGCTTGTTGCTAGAGACTTAAGTCCTTCTTTATTCCTTCCTTTCCTGTATCCCCACAGCCAGTCAATATCAAGAACTGTTGAATGTATTTACTAACAGAATTTTGAATGAATCCATTTAATTTTCTCTATTTCACTCCCACCATCCTAGTCCAGGCTATCATTTTAGTAATCCACAGGCTATTGAAAGAAGTTCCTAGTGTCATTTCTACATTTATTCCTGGCCCTTCTTAGGCCTTTCTTTTTAGACAGTAACCCAAATGAGTTTCCAAATGCCCATTTCTAATCATGTCATTTCCCTTCTTGAAAGCCTTTAATTGTGTCTGTTTGCTCTTAGAATTAGGTCCAAAATTCCTTTAAAAAAAAATTAATAAATCTTTATTGTTCAGATTATTACAATTGTTCTTCTTTTTTCCCCCCATAGCTCCCACACCACCCTCTGCCCTTACCTCCCCCACATTGTCCTCATCCATAGGTGTATGATTTTTGTCCAGTCTCTTCCCAAACACTCTTCACCCCTTTCCCCCTGAGAATTATCATCCTACTCCCTTTCTATGCCCCTGATTCTGTTATATTCACCATTTTATTCTGTTCATCACATTTTTTATTCACTTGATTTTTAGACTCACTTGTTGATAGATATGTTATTTGTTGTTCATAATTTTTATCTTTACCTTTGTCATTTTCTTCCTCTTTTTAAAGAATACCTTTCAGCATTTCATACAATACTGGTTTGGTATTGATGAACTCCTTTAGCTTTTTCTTATCTGTGAAGCTCTTTATCTGCCCTTCAATTCTGAATGATAGCTTTGCTGGGTAGAGTAATCTTGGTTGTAGGTTCTTGCTATTCATCACTTTGAATATTTCCTGCCATTCCCGTCTGGCCTGCATAGCTTCTGTTGAGAAATCAGCTGACAATCGTATGGGTGCTCCCTTGTAGGTAATGAACTGTTTTTCTTTTGCTGCCTTTAATAGTCTCTCTTTGTCTTTTGCTCTTGGTATTTTAAATATGATGTGTCTTGGTGTGGTCCTCTTTGGATTCCTTTTGTTTGGGGTTCTGTGTGCTTCCTGGACTAGTAAGTCTATTTCTTTTTTTAAAAATATATTTTATTGATTTTTTTACAGAGAGGAAGGGAGAGAGATAGAAAGTCAGAAACATCGATGAGAGAGAGACATCGATCAGCTGCCTCCTGCACGCCCCACAGTGGAGATGTGCCTGCAAGCAAGGTACATGCCCCCGACCGGAATCGAACCTGGGACCTTTCAGTACGCAAGCCGACGCTCTACCCACTGAGCCAAACTGGTCTCAGCTGTAAGCCTGTTTCTTTCACCAGGTGGGGGAAGTTTTCAGTCATTATTTCTTCAAATAAGGTTTTTAGTATCTTGCTTTCTCTCTTCTTCTGACACCCCCATAATTCTAATGTTGGTATGCTTGAAGTTTGTCCCAGAGGCTCCTCACACTATCTTCAAATTTTGGGGTTCTTTTTGTTTTGTTTTGTTATGTTTTTGCTTTTCTGGTTGTTTTCTGCTTCTTTGTATTTCAGTTTTTTTTTAATTGATTTTTTTTTACAGAGAGAAAAGGAAAGGGATAGAGAGTTAGAAACATTGATCAGCTGCCTCCTGCACACCCCCTACTGGGGATGTGCCTGCAGCCAAAATACATGGCCTTGACTGGAATCAAACCCGAGACCCTTCAGTCTGCAGGCCTACACTCTATCCACTGAGCCAAACTGGTTTTGGCTCTATTTCAAATTTTTGACTTGATTCTTACAGTCCTCTAGCCTGCTGTTAGGTCTCTGTATAATATTTTTTTATTTCAGTCAGTGTATGTTTAATTTCTAGTTGGTCCTTTTTCATATCATCAAGGGTCTCATTAAACTTACTGACCTTTTCTAGGACATTCTTGAAAAACCTTATAATTGTGGTTTTGAACTCTATATCTAGTTGTTTGTTTTCCTCCATTTCATTTGTGATTTGTTTCTTTGTCTCTGCATTTTCGCTGCTTTCCTGAATTAGTAGAGTAGCATTGTGTGCTAGTTGTCCTATATAGCCCAGTAGCTCTGCCTCCCCAGTTACCTGAGGTGGATACTCTTAGTTGCATCTCTTTGTGGACTGTGTATACAGCCTTGTTATAGTTAAGTCTTGATTGTTATTGGTATCACTGGGGGGAATTGACCTCCAGGCCAATTGGCTTTGAGGATCAGTGGTGTGTATGCCAGGAGAACTTCTGTGCTGGGGTCAGCCCTATGAGACAAGACTTGCAAAATTGAAAAAGCCTGTGTGCTCAGTTTAGATGGGGCGAAGTCTCAGGGCTGAGCAGACAGCCTTGGCTTCCCGTCAGCCCTGCCCTCTGAGGCTCCTGGGTCTGTGTTTCTCGGTAATCGCTGCAGCCCTCTCTGTATGCATTTGCCTCCAGCCTTCTGCCTTTCGTGTCTTGCCTGAGTTTCCATGCGCTCCGGAGACCCGTATGAGTCTGGGTACCCAGGGTTTCGCCTGAAACTCGGGTTCAGTTTAGTCGGTACTGGAGTTCAGTACAGTTGGGAGGTTTTTTCTTCCTCCCGCTAGAGAAAGTCAGCAGCACAATCTGCAGTCATCCTTTCTGTGTGCACTCGCCAGTGAGCCTCCAGACCTCTGCCTTTCGTGGATCCCCTAAGTTTCTGTGCACTCCTCCCTTTTCACGATAGTCCAGACTCCCCTCCATATGAGTCTTGCCTGGAACTGGGGTTCAGTGCAGTCCAAACTGGGGTTCAGTGCAGTTGCAAGTTTCCATCTCTTTCCCGCTAGAGGAAGCCAGCCAGGCACTCTGCCACCTTCCTCTCCTAGTGTGTGTCTCTGTACCTCAGCTTTTTGCAGCTCCTCTGAGTCTGTAGTTATAGAATTTCCACTCAATCAGCTTTCCTGTGGTTCTGGATGTTGTTGGTTTTGTCTTTTAGCTGTAGTTTTGAAATTGTCATGCGAGGCAGCAGTCTAGTTGTTCACCTGTGCCACCATCTTGGTTTCTGAGGTGCAGAATTCTTTTTTTTTTTAATATATATATTTTTATTATGTTACATGTATACATATCTTCCCATCAGGTGCAGAATTCTTAGTATAGTCTATGAGCCCACATAATTTAGCTTCTGCTGCTTCTAACCTTACCTTATACCTCTCTTTCCTTTTTTTTGTTCTCCAGCCATATTACTTCCTTGAAGGGTCCAAGCTCTCTTTTGGCCCTTTGGCTGTTGCATAGTCTCTGTGTCTGCAATGCTCTTCTCTTTTTATTATTCCCATTCTTACAAACCCTTAATTCTCAGCATAAATATCACTTCCCTTTCCAGGGAGGCTTTTCCTAATCACTGAGCCTGCCTGCTTCCCCTTTTTAATGTCACATTTCTTACTAAGTAATTTTAAATACAGTTTTATTGGTTAAAGTCTCTCCCTTGTTAGATTCAAAGTTATATGAGAATGGGATTTGTATCTAATTGTCACTGCTTTATCCCCAGTGCCTACATATGGAAGATTCTAAATATACACACACACACACACACACACACACACATATATATTTTTTGGTAATTGGCATATACTATTTTTTATTGTTTAAAATATTACAAATAGTAGTACATATGTCTCCTTTTCCCACATTGACCTCCCTCTGGTCTCCCACATCCCCCAGTACATGCCCTCACCTACCCCCCACCCATTGTATCCATTGGTTATGCTTATATACATGTACACAAGTCCTTTGGTTGATCTCTTACACCCTCACCCCATCCTCCCCTGCCTTCCTGCTGTAGCTTGAATATCTGTTCAATGTTCCTCTGCATCTGTATCTATTTTCCCCCAAAATCTTTTCTTTAAAAAAATCTTGCCTCTCCAGACTAGAAATAAACCTATAAGAACAAAAAATATTTTAGTCCCAGTTTCAATGTCAAATGGGTCCTTATATGTACATGTCAACAATGATATCTGGATGGTGGACAAATGGTGGCAATGCAGGTCCGATCCTCTCTGGTTTGGTCCTAGGCATCCTGTAGTGATGCACAGATGCTGACTGCTTACATGGCAAGGCTTCAGCGTCTTACATCTCTGAACTGTTTCTCCTCTTGTCTTCGTGGTTGGAGCAGACGTGTCAATTCCTCTCTGTTGCAGGAGTCCACATGGTCTTATAGTTGTTTTCTCAGCTTTTTGCAGCTCCTCTGGGTTTCTGTGAGCCCCTCTCTTTCCTTCTATTGTAGAACTTATACTCGGCCAGCTTTCCTGTGGTTCTGGATGATGTCCGTTCTGTCTTAGTTTTAGTTTTGAAATTGTTGTGCGAGGCAGCAGTGTAGGTGTTTACCTATGCCGCCATCTTGGATTCTCTCCTCTCTCTATATATTTTTATAATATATTTTATTGATTTTTTTACAGAGAGGAAAGGAGATGGAAAGAGAGTTAGAGACATCGATGAGAGAGAAACATCAGTCAGCTGCTTTCTGCACACCGCTACTGGGGATGTGCCCATAACCAAGATACATGCCTTGGACCGGAATTGAACCTGGGACCCTTGAGTCTGCAGACCGACGCTCTATCCACTAAGCCAAACTGGTTAGGGCTAAATAAATCTTAATTGAATGCATAAATGAGAGGAAGAACAGTGAGGGATGAAGCTGGAGAAGATAGGAGGGGCCAGATCCTTCATAAATATTGAGAACTTTGCATTCAAGTATTGAGAATTTTTTTTTAAAAAATATTTTATTGATTTTTTTTTTTACAGAGAAGAAGGGAGAGGGATAGAGAGCTAGAAACATTGATGAGAGAGAAACATCGATCAGCTGCCTCTTGCACACTCCCCACTGGGGAAGTGCCCGCAACCAAGGTACATGCCCTTGACTGGAATCAAACCTGAGACCTTTTAGTCCACAGGCTGATGCTCTATCCACTGAGCAAAACCAGTTAGGGCAAGTATTGAGAATTTTAAACAGGGGAATGGTATAATCAAATGAAGTAGAGCCTGCTTAATGAGATTAAAGTTTAGAAGTACTCTTTTCAGTACTTCTAGTATTGGAAATATTGTTTGTTTTTTAAAAGGAATTTTTAAAATTTCAGAAGTAACCTCAATTCATTGTATCTAAATCAGACAAAAATATACTTTAAGTTTAAAGTGACTGTCTCTCATATTCTTGCCTTCAGAGATAGCACTATTAACTATTTGTAGGAGGTTCTTCCAGACCTTTTTTGTAAGCATTGGTAAGTGTGAATACATATCTGTAGACACATGAAATATATGATTTCTAAAAAATGGGATTATACTATATATACTAATCTATAGCTTGCTTTTTTAAATTATCAATTGGACTTATAGTCAGTTCTGTATTGTAACACATACATTTCTAAAAATCACTGCACTAGCCGAAACTGGTTTGGCTCAATGGATAGAGCATCGGCCTGCGAACTGAAAGGTCCCAGGTTTGATTCCGGTCAAGGGCATGTACCTTGGTTGCGGGCACATCTCCAGTTGGGAGTGTGCAGAAGGCAGCTGATCGATGTCTCTCTCTCATTGATGTTTCTAACTTTCTATCCCTCTCCCTACCTCTCTGTAAAAAATCAATAAAAATATATTAAAAAAAAATCATTGCACTATGCAAAATCACACAATAAAAACCACAGAGCTTATGAGGAAAATGAGGTTAGAGAAACGACACTCAAGAAAACTTCAGTAACATTAAAAAAGAAAAGATATGAATCTAATAAAGCAGTTGTACCATTTTGTACATTTATTGGTTAAGAAATAATGTAACTATTACCTTGGAAAAGATAGAAAGTTTGCCTATAGAAGTTGGCTTCAGAAGGATTGCAGCTTTTCAGTTACTGTGAAATGGAGGAAGGAGGGTTATATGATATTAGATGGATAAGTATAACACCAGATATGGCTAGGTGTGGCTCTTGAGTACATGTGGTGAACTGTTATAGCTGTTTGTGTATTCCTATGCAGCTTACTTAGTTCAGTTGGATGTAGTTTTCTATATTTATCTAGTGTTTCTCATGAACAACATCAGACATAAGCAGATATTAAATTTGTGTTATGCTCATATTGTTCCCTACTATGTTGATCACAATGGCATGAATTCACATTTTCAAAACAAGCAGGATAGCAAATACTATATTTCCACTATCTAAGAATATCTTTTCTTAGTATTTCCTTAATATGGCTACATGATATTCCATTATGAAGATGTATATCATTTATTTAACTCGTGTGTAATTTAAATATATGCTTTTCATTGTTTGTTCATTTTAATTGTCCTTTTTGGGTGATTAGCTTTAGTAGGAATTGTTCCTTTGACAACTAGAGAGTTTCTAGCATAAACTACTAAAATTTAGATGTTTGAATAAGAAACAGAAAATTTGGCTTCAGATGGTTATTAGTAATGATAGTAAAGCCCAACTAGTGTGTTATCTCTCTGCCAAGCATTGGCTTTGGATCTCTCTCTGAATTTGAATGTCTAGAGGAGGAAAGTTGTGAGTTGTTGGTTTTTAGCCTTGAGATGCGGTTTGTGTTAAGCATGCAACCTGGGGAGGGACTGCCAACCTCTTAAACTATTGAGACTCCCATTTAAACTCTTAAACTATCAACTAGGTCACTCGAATCTAATGTCATTAGAGTTCCAGATGTTCCTTATTTAGTGGATGTGCCTTCTGCTATACCTCAGTTCCCTTTGGAAATCAGAAGAGAGTACTGCTTAGCACAGTGGTGACAAACTGCGGCTCACAAGCCACATGTCGCTCTTTAGCCCCTTGAGTGTGGCTCTTCCACAAAATATCATGGTCTGGGCGTCTATTTTGAAGAAGTGATGGTAGAAGAAGTTTAAATTTAAAAAAATTGGCTCTCAAAAGAAATTTCAATCATTGTACTGTTGATATTTGGCTCTGTTGACTAATGAGTTTGCTGACCACTGGCCTTAGCAAATGAGTTGTTGCTGATAGTATGTTAATTAAGGATATTAAATTATAGCATCAGAAATAATTTTCACACTGAATAGCAAGGGTTTCTGTTAAAACGGCTGAGAATTTTCTCAGACTTGATTGCTCTCTTAAATTTTGAATAGTATGTAATGTGTGTGTCTACTGTGGAAGAATGAGCAAATGAAAATGGGAACTTTTGATAGGTGTTTCTCTCAAACTTCTTGTGTTCTGGCATGATTTGGTTTACCGTTCTAGCATTTTCCCCAGCCGTGACGGTTGTACCTACAATATGCGTGGTGCTATGTATAGAAATGTCTTTAGGCCAGTGAAATGTCATTGTATATTTGTCCAAGTTCTTGCCAAACCTTCTATTTCACCCCTCTGGATGTGTGTTTTGGGGTTCATACTGGACCGAACTTCAGTAGCTCCTGCCTGTTATTTGGCCTCTCCTTATTTAACTTTCTCAGCTTATTTCACCCACTGAATTATATTGTTTGCCTTGGTCTTTAACTTTTATTCCTTGTCCTTCTGTCACATTTTATTATTTATTTTATATCCTTGCACAGTATCTCTTTTCAGAACTTGTTCAGATCTGAAATTTAATGCAGTCAGCCCTGAATTTTTGGAGTAGAGCCTGTGTTCTGGGTCCAGTGCTTCATGAGACTGAAGCACTGGAAGCACATGAAGTTTAGAGTACCTATCCTATTGTGCCAGTTCTGTGCTAGGATTATAAAAATGAATATGACATCAGTATTTCTTTAAGAGCTAAGAGTCCAGGGCATGCATGGGTCAGCAAGCTTTTTCTTTAAAAAGGTCAGGCATTAAATATTTTAGGTTTTGCAAGTCAGATGGTCTCTATTACAGATACTCAACTCTGCTGTTGTGGAACTAAAGTAGCAATAGACAATACATAAATGAATAAGTATGGCTGTGTTCCAGTAAACCTTTATTTTTATTTTTTTAATTTTTAAAATATTTTATTGATCTTTTTACAGAGAGGAAGGGAGAGGAATAGAGAGTTAGAAACATCGATGAGAGAGAAATATCGATCAGCTATCTCCTGCACACTCCCCATTGGGGATGTGCCCGCAACCAAGGCACATGTCCTTGACCAGAATTGAACCTGGGACCCTTCAGTCCGCAAACGGACGCACTATCCACTGAGCCAAACCGGGTAGGGCCAGTAAACCTTTATTTATTTATTTTTAAAAAAATATATTTTATTGATTTTTTTACAGAGAGGAAGGGAGAGGGATAGAAAGTCAGAAACATCTATGAGAGAGAGACATCAATCAGCCGCCTCCTGCACACCCCCCACTGGAGTTGTGCTCGCAAGTAAGGTACATGCCCTTGACCGGAATCGAACCCTGGGACCCTTCAGTCCGAAGGCTGACGCTCTATCCACTGAGCCAAACAGGTCTTGACTCAGTAAACCTTTATTAATGAAACAGGTAGCAGGCTACATTTGGCTTAGTTTGCCAGCATGTGTTCTAGTGGAAAGAATCTCTCTATATAAAAGCCTAAGTGACAATTACAACTGAACAACCAGAATGACCAGCCGACCAGTCACTATGATGTCCATTGACCACCAGGGGGCAGATGCTCAATGCCAGAGCTGTCCCCTGGTGGTCAGTGCACTTCACAGGGGAAGCGCTGCTCAGCCAGTCTCATGGCTGGTGAGAGCAGCAGCACTACTGAGCAGCGGCAGATGCAGTGGGCTGGGATGAATATTAGTAGTGTGGTGCGTGGCTCGGGCTCCTCCCTGGTCACCTGTGACTTGGCGCACTGCTACATGCTTCAAGGGGTCCCAGATTGCAGGCCATCTTGTGGTGTCCATCTTGTGTGTTGGAGTGATGGTCAATTTGCATATTATCTTTTTATTATATAGGATGGTGGTAATTGTTATTTACATATATTTTTGTTATAATGATCTTTTAAGCTATTAAGCTTATTTTTGCATGTTTTACTGTCTCTGACCAAAGTGAACAATGAAATTGAATGTGTATGTAATTCATAAACCGTAGCCCACTTTCTAATTTCAGACCTGTTTTTTGACTGGAAGACTTTTATTTGATAATGAAAAAATTTAAACACATACGAGAAAACAATATAATAAGTCTTCATATACCTGCCACTCATTCAACAGTTATCAGGATTTTTCCACATTTGTTTCAACTTTTCCTTCTCTACAACCCCATTGAAATATTTTAAAGTTATATCACATTATATCACTTCATCCTTACATATTAAATTTACATAGATACCTTTTAAACATAATGGACTTTTTTTTTAAATTAAATCTTTATTATTCAGATTATTACAATTGTTTCTCTTTTTTCCCCTCCATAGCACCCCTCCACCCAGCTCCCACCCCTCCCTCTGCCTTTAGCTCCCTCCCATTGATCTCATCCATAGGTGTATGATTTTTGTCCAGTCTCTCCCTTTACACCCTTCACCCTTTTTCCCCTGAGAATTATCAGTCCACTCCCTTTCTGTGCTCTTGATTCTATTATATTCACCAGTTTATTCTGTTGATCAAATTTTTAATTCACTTAATTTTTAGATTCATTGTTGATAGATATGTATTTGTTCATAATTTTTTGGCTTTTGCCTTTTTCTTCTTCCTCTTTTAAAAGAGTACCCTTCAGCATTTCATATAACACTGGTTTGGAGTTGATGAACTCCTTTAGCTTTTTCTTATCTGTGAAGCTCTTTATCTGCCCTTCAATTCTGAATGTTAGCTTTGCTGGATAGATTATTCTTGGTTGTAGGTTCTTGCTATTCATCACGTTGAATATTTCTTGCCACTCCCGCCTGGCCTGCATCTTTTCTGTTGAGAAATGAGCTGACAGTCGTATGGGTGCTCCCTTGTAGGTAATAAACTGTTTTTCTCTTGCTGCTTTTAATATTCTCTCTTTGTCTTTTGCTCTTGGTATTTTAATTATGATGTGTCTTGGTGTGGTCCTCTTTGGATTCCTTTTATGTAGGGTTCTGTGTGCTTCCTGCACTTGTAAGTCTATTTCTTTTACCAGATGTGGGAAGTTTTCAGTCATTATTTCTTTAAATAGCTTTTCAGTATCTTGCTCTCTTTCTTCCTCTGGCACCCCCACAATTCTGATGTTGGTATGCTTGAAGCTGTTTTCTGTTTCTTTATATTTCAAATTTTTGACTTGATTCTTGCTTTTCTCTAGTCTGCTGTTAGGACTCTGTATATTTTTTATTTCAGTCAGTGTCTTTTGCATCTCTTGTAGGCTTTTTTGCATCTCCTCTTGGCTCTCGCTAAATTTATCCATCTTTTCTAGCATATTCTTGAAAAACCTTATAAGCGTGGTTTTGAACTCTATATCCAGTCGTTTTTTTTCCCTCCATTCCTTTTGTTTGTGATCCCTTCCCTTGTCTTGGCATTTTCACTATGTCAGGGAAACTTCTGTACTTGTAAAACCACAGAAGCCTCTGTTGAGCTTGGGATGGGTGGAGTCTCAGGGCTTAAGGGACCGCCTTGCCTTCCAGTTGGCCGCGCCCTCCACGGCCCCCGAGTCTCACGTGACCGGGTAATTGCTGGAGTGGTCCTTGTGTGCACGCGTGCCCCGCAGTGCCTCTAGACCGCTGCCTTTCCAGCTCCCCTGCGCACCAGGACCACACGAGTCTAGATCTCCAGGGTTTCGCCTGAAACAGGGGCCCAGTGGACTCAGAAGTGGCACAGTTGGGAGGGTCTGTCTCCCGCCCAGTCACAAAAGCCAGCAGCACAATCAGCAATCTGTCCTCCGTGTGGCGCTGTGTGTGCGCGTGACCGCGATCAGACCTCCTATCTTTTGTGACTCCCCTAAATTTCCGTGCACTTCTCCCTTTTCATAGTCCAAACTCCCCCCGTATGAGTTTCGGCTGGATCTGGGGTTTAGTGTCGTAGGACAAGGGGTTCAATGCCGTTGGGAGTCTCCGTTTCCCTCCCGCCAGAGAAAGCCAGCCAGGTACTCGGGCACCCGCTCTCTCAGCGCGCGCGTCTCCGTACCTCAGCTTTTTGCAGCTCCTCTGGGTTTCTTTGAGCCCCTCTCTTTCCTTCTAGTTGTAGAACTTATACTCGGCCAGCTTTCCTGTGGTTCTGGATGATGTCTGTTCTGTCTTTTAGTTGTAGTTTTGAAATTGTTGTGCAAGGCAGCAGTGTAGGTGTTTACCTATGCCGCCATCTTGGCTGTTTCCTCAATGGACTTTTTCTTACCACATTGCCTATGCCATGCCTGTTCTTGGCATCATCATTCAGTATCTGATCTATATGTTCATTTCCCAGACTGTCTAACAAATGTCTTCTAATAGTTGGCTTTGTTCAAATCAAGATTTACATGCTATGTTTTGTCTCCTAAATCTCTTAACAATTTTTTTTTAATAAAATATATTTTATTGCTTTCTTACAGAGCGGAAGAGAGAGGGATAGACTGTTAGAAACATCGATGAGAGAGAGACATCGATCAGCCGCCTGCACGCCCCCTACTGGGGACGTGCCCACAACCAGGATACATGCCCTTGACCAGAATCGAACCTGGCACTTTCAGTCCACAGGCTGACGCTCTATCCACTGAGCCAAACTGGTTTTGGCTTCTTAACATTTAAAAAAAAATATGTTCTTATTGATTTTAGAGGGTGAGGAGAGAGAGAGAGAGAAAGAGAGAGAGAGAGGGGGGGGGGGAGAGACACTTATAGGGAACAGAAACATTGATCTGCTGCCTCCTGCCCACTGCCCACTGGGGATTGAGCCTGAAACCAAGTATGTGCTCAGAGCAAGAATTCAACTATTGACCCCCTCATGCATGGAACAACCTTCAACCAACTGAGCCACACCAGCCAGGGCCAAAGTCTCTTTTAATCAAGAATAATCCTCCCATCTCTTTTAAAAATTTCTTCATGTTGTAAGATTGTTAAAGAAGCAGGTTTGTTGTCCTATAGAATTCTTACATTCTGGATTTGTCTGTCTTCCTGTGGTGTTTCTCTCCGCCATATTCCTATAACTGAGGGTTAGCTCTAGAAACTTGTTAGATCAGGTTCAGCATTTTTGGCAAGAGTACTTTATAGGTGGTGCTGTGTGCTTTATTTTGCACTGCATTAATAGGCTTCTGATTATCTTTTAGTTATACTAAGACTAATCATATGGTCCTGGTGGTACAAATAGTGGATTTTTGTTTGTTTTCTGTTAACATTTCAGTCAATTGGTAGCTAATCACAAAATAATCAAGATCTGGCAATGGTTTGCCAGACTTGAATAGCAGCTACCCCTCCCCCCCTTTTAAAAAATATATATATTTTATTGATTTTTTACAGAGAGGAAGGGAGAAGGATAGAGAGTTAGAAACATTGATGAGAGAGAGACATCGATCAGCTGCCTCCTGCACGCCCCTACTGGGGATGTGCCTGCAACCAAGATACATGCCCTCGGAATCGAACCTGGGACCTTTCAGTCCACAGGCCGATGTTCTATCCACTGAACCAAACTGGTTTCAGCAGCTACCCCTTTTTAAAGGGCCTTATGTTCTTTAGTTTATCACTAGCCCCCAAAACTCTCCTGTACTCGCACATTGCTCACTTAACATCACCTATTTGGGCATTTGGTCTTGTGATCCATGCTTTAAAAGTGCCACCAAAATGGCTTATGGCAGTTTAGGTTTTTTTGTTTGTTTGTTTTTAAAAAGTATTTTTATTGCTTTCAGAAAGAAAGGGAGAGGAAGAGAAAAACATCAATGATGATAATCATTGATTGGCTACCTCCTGCATGCCTTATTGGGAATCGAGCACAACCCAGGCATGTGCCCTTGACTGGAATCAAACCTGGGACCCTTCAGTCTGAAGGCAGATGCTCTATCCATTGAGCCAACTGGCTAGGATGCATTTCAGATTTTTAAGAGCTTTTTAAGTTCTCAGAGATTCAGTTTAAGGTTGGCAATTGCCACAAACAGGCCTAACTTTGCGCAAAGGAAAGTGTCTTAACTATTGGGCCATAGGTATTTTGATGGGTTTCCTGTGACATTTTCATTGGTGTTGACCCAGAAACTAGTTGTCAGTATGTCGTCATTATGTCCTGGCTCCCTCTTTGTCTACTGTCCAGTAGTGAGTCTAAAGAATCTAAAGGAATCACTCCTGTTTCCTAATGAAATTTGTACCTCTGGGATTTGAGGCCTTCACATAGAGCTTGGGGACAGATTCCACCCTCCCCCCCCCCCCCTCAACATTCTGTTCATCCAAGCTTGGTGAAAAGGGAGAAGTTATACTGCTTAAGCCATTGAATTGAAGAACTTTAGGCTGTGTTCTGATAAAGTCTGAATGCCACCCAACAAACCGATCGGTCAGAAATAAACTTATCTTGTCTCATACAGTTTTCCTTAGGCCCAGGCTTTTTAATAGTTACCTGAGATCTTTGGCAAAGTGAAAACCTTGTTTTTCTGGGTTTGGGATTCATAGTTTCTACCTGAAATTTTGCATGCTGCCCTGGCCTAAATCTTTTGTGTCCTTGTTTCCATCGTGATTTTATTCTTCAAGGCTCTATTATAAATTGAGAATGATGATTTTCTTTCTGACTCTGAATACATGGCTCTATGAGATGAGATAGCATATGAGTATTTCTTTTTTTAAAAATTAAATACTTATTATTCAGATTATTACATTTGTTTCTCTTTTTTCCCCTCCATAGTTCCCTTCCACACAACTCCCACCCCTCCCTCTATCCTTACCTCCCACCCATTGACCTCATCCATAGGTGTATGATTTTTGTCCAGTTTCTCCCTGCACCCCCCTCGCCCTTTTGCCCCTGAGAATTATCAGTCCACTCCCTTTCTGTGCTCCTGATTCTATTATATTCACCAGTTTGTTAATGAATTTTTTAATTCACTTAATTTTTAGATTCACTTGTTGATAGATATGTATTTGTTGTTCATAATTTATTTTTTACTTTTTTCTTCTTCCTCTTCTTAAAGCAGCGATTCTCAACCTGTGGGTCGCGACCCCTTTGGGGGTCAAACAACCCTTTCACAGGGATCGCCTAAGACCATCGGAAAACGTATTTCCCATGGTCTTAGGAACCAACAGACTGCTCCTTGGTGTAACAAAGTGTAGCAATGTAGTTTACTGTTGTTATATGAAGACTGTTGCCCATGCTACACTTCGATTCAAGACAAAATTTCATTTATTTCTAATTAGAAATAAATATTTCACAATATATAATTACATATTGTTTTTGTGATTAATCACTATGCTTTAATTATGTTCAATTTGTAACAACGAAAATACATCCTGCATATCAGATATTTACATTACAGTTCATAACAGTAGTAAAATTACAGTTATGAAGTAGCAACGAAAATAATTTTATGGTTGGAGGTTACCACCACATGAGGAACTGTATTAAAGGGTCGCGGCATTAGGAAGGTTGAGAACCACTGTCTTAAAGAGTACCTTTCAGCATTTCATATAATACTGGTTTGGTATTGATGAACTCCTTTAGCTTTTTCTTATCTGTGAAGCTCTTTATCTACCCTTCAATTCTGAATGATAGCTTTGCTGGGTAGAATATTCTTGGTTGTAGATTCTTGCTATTCATCACATTGAATATTTCTTGCCACTCCCGTCTGGCCTGCATAGTTTCTGTTGAGAAATGAGCTGACAATCATATGGGTGCTCCCTTGTAGGTAATGAACTGTTTTTTCTCTTGCTGCTTTTAATATTCTCTCTTTGTCTTTTGCTCTTGGTATTTTAATTATGATGTGTCTTGGTGTGGTCCTCTTTGGACTCCTTTCTTGTGGGGTTCTGTGTGCTTCCTGCACTTGTAAGTCTATTTCTTTCACCAGGTGGGGGAAGTTTTCAGTCATTATTTCTTTAAATAGCTTTTCAGTATCTTGCTCTCTCTCTTCTTTTGGCACCCCCACAATTCTGATGTTGGTACGCTTGAAGCTGTCCCAGAGGCTCCTTACATTATCTTCACATTTTTGGATTCTTTTTTCTTTTTGCTTTTCCAGTTGAGTGTTTTCTGCTTCTTTATATTTCAAATTTTTGACTTGATTCTTGCCTTCCTCTAGTCTGCTCTTAAGTCTCTGAATCATATTTTGTATTTCAGTCAGTGTATGTTTAATTTCTAGTTGGTACTTTTTTATCTCCAGTTGGTCCTTTTTCATGTCCTCTTGGGTCTCGCTAAATTTATCCATCTTTTCTAGGATATTCTTGAAAAATCTTATAAGCATGGATTTGAACTCTATATCCAGTCATTTGTTTTCCTCCATTTCTTTTGTTTGTGATCTCTTCCTTTGTCTCTGCATTTTCACTATGCTGCGAGAACTTCTGTGTTGGATTCAGCCTTATGATACCAGACTTGCAAAACTTCAAAAGCCTCTCTGTTGAGCTTGGGATGTGTGGAGTCTCAGGGCTTAAGGGACTGTCTTGCCTTCCAGTCGGCCCTGCCCTCCATGGCCCCTGAGTCTCACGTGACTGGGTAATCACTGGAACGGTCCCTGTGTGCGTGCGCGCTCTTCTGTAGTGCCTCTAGACTGCTGCCTTTCCTGCTCCCCTGCACTCCGGGACCATATGAGTCTGGGTCCCCAGGGTTTCACCCCAAACTGGGGTTTAGTGGAATTAGAAGTGGTGCAGTTGGGAGGCTCTGTCTTCCGCCCACTTATGAAAGCCCGTGGCACAATCAGCAGTTGGTCTTCTGTGAGCAGTGTTGTGCATGCCACCAGACTTCTGCCCTTTTGCAACTCCCCTAAATTTCCGTGCACTTCTCCCTTTTCACAGTCCAAACTCCCCCTGTATGAGTTTTGGCTGGACCTGGGGTTCATTGCTGTAGGATAAGGGGTTCAATGCCTTTGGGAGTCTCCGTCTCCCTCCCGCCAGAGAAAGCCAGCCAAGTACTCTGGCACCCACTCTCTCCATGCGCAGGTCTCCGTACCTCAGTTTTTTGCAGCTCCTCTGGGTCTCCATGAGCCCCTCTCTTTCCTTCTAGTTGTAGAGTTTTCACTCAGCCAGCTTTCCTGTGGTTTTGGATGATGTCTGTTCTGTCTTTTAGTTGTAGTTTTGAAATTGTTATGCGAGGCAGCAGTGTAGATGTTTGCCTGTGCCGCCATCTTGGATTCTCCCGAGTATTTCTTCCTTTCTTTCTTTTGCATTTAATCAAGAGTCCAAATGTAATAATCTGATTAATAAAGATTTAATAAAAAAAAAAGAGTCCAGTAAAGTAAACATTGGCCAACAAAGGAGTGCAGTTTTACTATGGGAAATCCATGTCAAGTGGCTTATAGCATAGAGTTCTCATATGTTCAACTTGTACTTGCTTAAAGACTTTTTTTAAAAGTGTGTTACGCATGTGCAATTTTCTTCAAACCCATCATTTTTCTTTCTTTCAATGCCCTTTGCATAGTTTGTGTACCTGAGCTGCTGCTGCTGCCAACCACCACCACTGAGCTGAAAAGAAAGCTGTGATATGTGGGTTGTGCTTGTCTAATACATACACCTTCCTCTTAATCTCCCCTACCCTCTATCCTGTGAAAACAACTATAGGTCAAAGCATAGTTTTACAACACCTGCGTCCTTAGGCGGGATGATTTGCCTTTTAGTGGAGTGAATTCTAATTCCTAGGTTGACAGTTTTAGAACTAAAACTCAAAAAAGCTTTTGGCCTGATTTTTTTCTGTGTAATGTAAGCATTGATTTCATCTACAGTGATGGAAAAGAATTGAGTCTCTATGCTGGTAGGTAAATGTTTTATTGGTGGTGATTTCATTGCCTCATAATTATAATAGCAGAGAAAGCTTAATTTTTCAACCTCAAGAATATAAAGATTCCACCATGATTTTTAGGGTTGCTGTGGGGATTATATTAACTTCATGTTACATATATAGCCCTTTACTTTTTTTTTTTTTTAAATATATATTTTATTGTTTTTTTTACAGAGAGGAAGGGAGAAGGATAGAGAGAGACATCGATCAGCCGCCTCCTGCACATCTTCTACTGGGGATGTGCCTGCAACCAAGATACATGCCCTTGACTGGAATCGAACCTGGGACCCTTCAGTCCGCAGGCCGATGTTCTATCCACCAAGCCAAACCGGTCAGGGATATAGCCCTTTACTTTTATAAAATAGTCTGCAGTATGTACCTTGTGTCATACCCTTCTACCTTCTAGAAGCTATTAGAAGTATTCTGTGAATTTAGATGTGGCAACATGGGATGACAGGAGTTCATAAAAGCTTCTGTCTATAGCAAGAGTCTTCAGATTGACTCTGTTTTTCTTAGGCTGTAAGAAATAGTTTAGTGCTTGATTGGCATGGCTCAGTGGTTGAGTATCGACCTATGAATCAGGAGATCATGATTCGATTCTCAGTCAGGGCACATGCCTGGGTTGCGGGCTCCATCCACACAGTGTGGGGCGGCACGCAGGAGGCATCCAATCGATGCTTTCTCAGCATCGGTGTTTCTATCTCTTGTTCTTCCTTTCTCTCTGAAATCAATTAAAAAAAATGAAAGAAACAGCTTGGTGAGGTTACTCTTAAAGAAAGTCAGGACTGGGTTTTTCAGCTATTGATAATGTGAAGTGTGCTGTGAGGAGCAGTCCCTAACAGGCAAGGAATGGGGCTACTTGCCTGGATCACTGCTGGACTCTTGGGCTGGTGTCTTTGTGGTTGGCAATGAGTGGAACTTCTCAAAGTACATTGGCCCTACATACAAACCCTTAACACCCTACATGACCTTGGTCATTAAACCACTTCAGGGCTTTATTTTTATCCTAGCCGTTTTGTTTCAAGATGTGAGGTTGGTTTCTTTTCTCTGACAGCGAAGTTCTCTGAGGGAAGAAACAGTGCCAGGGTGCAGTTGAGGCTAGTTAAACACCAAAACCACACTCTCTGTCTTTCTGGGCTTGAGACGTGACATAAGCCATGCTGCAAACACCAGCTTCCACACTGAAGAAACCTCCTCAAATACTCATTTATTTTTTTGTATTTGTTTTGTTTGTATTTTTAGACAAGTAAAATGTAGAGAAAGGAGAGGTACATCTGCACATTCTGCTTTAGCTAGAAATTCCAAGAACGGACACTTTTTAAAAGTCCAATATTCCCCAGCTTAAGGTTTTTCATCTTCCCCAAGGGTGTTGCTGAGAACTCTCACAACTCACCAGGTCTCAGGAAACCAGATTACCAACATATCCTGTTCGCGTGCATGTGTGTATTCTGTGTTACCCACAGGCCACTTTCCACCCCACGTGACCTTTAGTTACCATCCGGAAAGTCAGGACCCAGATACCAGTCAAAGTTTCCAGGCTTTGGTTTGGTTTAGACATTTTAAAAAATGTTAACAGAATTTTAAAGAGACTTTTTGAGTGGCACGCAAGATGAATAGGAAGTAATATGTATCTTTCAGGGAGAGGGTAAGACTGCTTGTGTTCTTTCCAGTAACATGTTTGAAAATGAAAATTCAGAAGGAAAGTTGTGGCTAACATGCATAGGCAAGGAAAAGAGGAGAGGAGAGAACCATTTAATTGACTAAAAGTCAAATCTATGTTCCAATTCTTATATTTTAAGACTAAATTCTGAAGCTCTTACTGTATTCTTTACAATTCTAGCACATACATTATTAGAGTTGATATAACACACTCCATCATATTTTAATAAACATCTCAATATAAACAGGCTGTACTGAGTCAAGTAATGCTCTAGAATAGATGTAGATAAAGTCTGCTAGTGACCTGCAACCTAAGGTTGGTTTATTACATTTTTACATAAGGGAATGTTTAAAAAGGACATATAACAAATGTATGTGGCCCGCAAGGTCTGCACTATTTACTGTCTGACCCTTTACAGAAAAAGTTTACCCACTACTGCTCTAGAAGCTGGGAAGGATGAAGATAGTTAATGTGGAAATCCTTAATTTAGGACATTAATTATTAATGAGGGAATAACTGCCTTTTGGGGGGACAGTTCTTCATTTTGTGAATCTGTCACCTCAAGATGTTTAGCATTCCTGGCCCCACCCTCTAGGTGCCAGTAGTGGCACATACACATTTCTAAGTACTTCGTGGGAGGGGCAGTACGATTCTGGTAGAGAACTACCAAGTGTGGAGCTTGATGAGATAAAAAACAAAAACAAAACACCTTGTTAAGGTTTCCTTTTTCCTCCATGAGAAAAACAGATTTGGGATTCAGCTCTTCATGACATAGTGATCAATCATAGTGAGAGTATTTGAGTCACTAGGCTAGAGGAATAGAGAGAGTTTTCAGTAGGGTCTAGAATAAAAAGGTCTTAAGAGGATCATTTAATGAATATATTTGTTGCTTATTCCCCATTTCAAGAATTATTGAGATTGATGAAAGGTTTGTTTTGATGTTGCCCATGCTTTGAAAAGCATGACCTCTCTACTAGTATTTGAGGACAAGTGGCCATCTTTGGCCTTAATGACCAGATGATTTTGAGATCTGTGGGAATCTGTATTGTGTACTTGAGAGACTTGTTCAAAGCCAATGTAAAGACGTAGTTTTGGCATGTCGTGAATAACCTGATATCCAGACTTAAGCCAGAACTTTGGGGTTAGAGAATTTTCCAGCCTGGGAGAGTTGACTGAAAAAAAGTCCTCCTTTGGCTCTTTACCAAGTTAGACAAGAGAGCAATCAGCTGCTGAGTTCTAGCCAACTGGAATATATGTGAGGGTGTACTATAAATCGTCCCTTAGGATCCAGCTCCTACTCTGTGAAGAGC
The DNA here is from genome assembly GCA_004026805.1 of Lasiurus borealis. Taxonomy (NCBI): domain Eukaryota; kingdom Metazoa; phylum Chordata; class Mammalia; order Chiroptera; family Vespertilionidae; genus Lasiurus; species Lasiurus borealis. The sequence continues at coordinate 45,034 of PVJN01010756.1, forward strand.
CTTCCAAATATGAATGAGATCCTTACACTGGATCCTTGTTCAATCTGCAACTGCTGTGGGAAGGAGTAGAGTAGTGAGGTGATGTGTCTGTGGGAGCAGCTCATTTTATTTAGTAACATACTGCCTTTTGTGTGGGGTACGAGACTGCATTGACCTTTATTTTCCCATGTTGCCTTTCTCACCAATTTCCTATATTGGTTTTTGTTTCTGCCCATACTCTTGGGGGAGACATATTTGTAATTCTGTCATTCTGCATTCCCTCTCTACTCTTACAGGTTCCACAGTTGCATTTGTCTACTCTATTTCACTGTCTTGGATTCAATGTTTGGGCTAAGATAGAGAATGTGAAATAGTCGTTTTCTTGGCTTGTGATCTTTCCCCAGTCTGCAGACTGTTTGTTTGGCTCCAGGGGAAAACTCTGTTTTTTTCCCATCTTGGAAGCCTTTCACTTTACTCATAAATATTTAATATTGAAATTACTGCTTAGTTTTATTTTCCCAAGTATTAGTATATAGACTCGTTAGACCAGAAGGAGCTTCAAATACTATTAAGACTCCTTTTGATGCTTGGGTTTCCATAAAATGTATTTACTATGCATTTTTATTTTTAAGACCTTCAGTGATTTTTCCAGTTGTTTGTCTTTCATCTATCCACTGATTCAAAAAATTATTGAGCATGGGAATCACTAGGCATCACTCCTATTATTCTTCTCATGCTATCTGTGCCTAGAACCATTAGAGAATTGTTTATCTAGGTGACATATTGGTTTCTAGTAGCATTGCTTTGACTGAATTGTACTTTGGTATTAGGTCATCAGCCTATATTAAGACAAATAACAATAAAGAGACCTAGGGAATCATTGCTATTTACATTGCATGGTATCTTTTTTGTGGAAACTCTTAGGAGGAATTTCTGTTTTTAGTATCAGACATAGTTGTGCTGTGTTTGTTTGTTTTTTAACCTTGTGTACATTTTTGAATTTGTTATATAGAATAATTCTCTATTTTAATTGTTCCAGGGGTTAGAGCTGAACTTGTAACTTCCTTTAATAAGTGTGAAGGACTTCCTAGCATGCGTTTTATGTAATGTCTCTACTAATAATGACCTCTAATTTCTTTCTCTTTGGCTCCTCTTTCTTATTTTTAACTTATTTTATCTTGTATACTTTGTTGCTTTAACTAAATTGTTTCATAGTTTTATATGGTCATTTTCTTTCCCTTTTGCTTATTTAGTTGTAAAACCTCTTTCTCAGGGCAGCTAGTCATCTCTGAGGGGATTAAGCTTTTCCCTGTCCCCATTTGGGTCACTTTCATAAATATTTAGTGAGTACCTGTATATGTTTTTTAAAAAATATATTTTATTGATTTTTTTCAAAGAGGAAGGGAGAGGGATAGACAATTAGAAATATCAATGAGAAAGAAACATTGATCAACTGCCTCCTGTACACCCCCTCCTGAGGATATGCCTGCATCCAAGGTACATGCCTTTGAATGGAATTGAACCTGGGACCCTTGAGTCCGCAGGTTGATGCTCTATCCATTGAGCCAAACCAGTCAGGGCAATACCTTTATATGTTAATCATTCTAGTCACTGCACATAAAATGATATTGGCCCTTCCCTCAAGGTACTCACAACTCATAGTCTAGTAGGAAAAGTGGAATATGGAAATAAATACTTGCAATAAAGTGTTACAAGTATAATAATAGAAATAATATACATTGTACAGAGGTAATACAGATGAATAGGGAAGGCTACCTAGAAAGGTGATCTATCCTTAGTTTTGAAGGATGAAAAAATTCTTTAGGTCACTGTGGGAAGCACACTTTCTGGCAGAAGGAACAACATGTATAAAAACAATGGTGTGGTTAGAAACTGCAAGTGATTGCTTCTGAGATTCCTAGCCAAGAGTCTATCATTAGACTATCTTAGGCCATAGTACAGATGTCCATATTGATGCTGTCTAATTATTCAGCTGGAACTGAAGATTTATCACAAAGTTGATACTTCTGGGCTTTTGATTTGGCCCAAGCATAGAAGTGTATCCTTCAAATAGTCCTTCTCTGCTTTATTTTATGCATTAGCAAAGGTTGAGTCATCCTAAAGTCATGCCTTCCATCATTCTGGGAAGCTTTCTGAGCCAAGCCTAGCTTGGCTTAGGAATAAGTTATGCTTTGTGTTGTAACCATTGGCAATAAGTCCTGTTCTTGCCTTTCACATGCACAGTAGGATTACAGTTACTGAAGCATATGGGAAAGAGGAGTTGGGATCATACCCTCTATGGATTTGCTTTTTTCAGGGTTGTTATTTTCTTGGTAAAGATGTTAAACCTTATTCTGTCTAATGAGGTTTTGAGCTGACTTGTGCTACAGATCTTTGAGATGCTAGGTCCTAATTTGTAAAGCAAACTATATGTAAGTCAGTTGACATTCTCTCTGAGAAATTTCTTTGCCATATTTTCTTTTAGATTTCTGGACAGATCTGTAAAACAGTATGGCTTTTTAAATATTTTGAATTTACATACATGAAAAGGTTGACTAAGGCCTTGAGATGTTGTTCCTTGTGACTATGTCAGACTACGGAGTCACAAGGGACAATAATATTCTGGATTACTATATTCCTTTTTTGTCCTTTCCCCATGCATATTTTTCTAAATCTCTTTTCTTCTTTCTATATCTATAAAATAGGAATATAATCTATACTATTAACAGATCTGGTCCTTAACATTAGCATTGTTTTCAGCACCTAGGTGAAGCCCCAAACTTTTAGCACAGTCACTTTCATTTCTACCACATGAGAATGAGAATCTTGGTAGTGGTTAGGGCATATGGGACAAAGGGTATTGGTTATAGAATAAAGACTTTTTGTGGGACAGTAGGAAAGGTTGTGGTAATTAACAAAAAATACCCCACCTTAATTACAGTACAAAATACAGAAAAGTGTATAATATCAGCCATACAGGTTGATAAATTGTCACAAACAAACATGTGATTGGTTTTTCATTTGTGTCACTTCTGTTCTTCCTTTTAACTCTAAACTCATATTTTTTAATATATATTTAATTGTAATAGTGGCAGGGGTGGAGCACCGTTTTTCTGCTTTCTGGTATGCCTAAAATTAATTTTCATTGTTGAGAGAGGATAAGGATAAGGAGAATGAAAAGGAGAATTAAATCAAAGAGATTGGAAGTTGTTTACGTGTCTTTTGACCTAGGTATTTTGGGTCTGGGAACCAGCATAGGAAAGATATGACTGATAAAAAACTAGTCACAGTGAAACTGACTCACCAAAAGTGCCATGGTTTTCAGCCTTAATGTTGAACTGTCTGGCTGTTGGGGGAAGATGGCTTCATGGCCTATCTATACCTGCAGATGCTTGGGTCCAGTTGGGATGTGGAATCCCACAAGTTCTGCATTGCCATTTATAGCCTTGTCTTCAGTGTCCAGGTAAATGCTAGGCTGTACCAGGTCAGCTGTCTATGTGTATTCTAGCAGTTTTCTTTGCTTTCTGCTGCTAGCTGCCAGTGAAGTAGAGGTGCCTCTGTTGATAAAGAACAGATACAGAAGTTCACATCCAAACCTGAATAACCATTTTTAACTTGAAACACTTTTCTAGGAGTTGATGCGCCAGAATCCTTCCCTTATTTGGTGCCTTGCTTAAATCTGAATCTTATACAGGGTTCCCGGAGCTCCCTGAACTGGTTATTTCTTTTTTGGTGCCCACAGCAGAATGGTTTGTGAAACCTTCTTTGTGACCACATCTTTCTTAAACTGAAGCTTTGTTCTCCTTTGGGTTCTTAGATTAGTTCTTACTCCTCCCTTTCCTGAGAATCAGGGGTTTTCCTTTATTGTAGTAGATGGGTAGGAAGGAGGGTAAGTTTTCAGATATTTTTGATTGAAGGCACACACATTCTTTGACTTTTGAAGAACTGTTTCCTTATTAATCAGGCAGATTGTGGATTGAAAAAATATTAGTTTTTTTTTAAACTATTTTATTGTTAGGGAAAAGAAACTTTAAAAAAATATTTTATTGATTTCAGAGAGTAAGGGAGAGGAAGAGAGAGAGATAGAAACATTAACGATGAAAGAGAATCATTGATTGGCTGCTTCCTGCATGCCCCCTATTGGGGATTGAGCCTGCAACCCAGCATGTGCCATTGACCAGAATCAAACCTGGGACCCTTTAGTCTGCAGGCCAACACTCTATCCACTGAGCCAAACCAGCTAGGGTGGGAAAAGAAACTTTTGTTCACTTTTCTTTTTTCTCACTTCTAGCTAGCATTATCCTGGGGTGCAGTTAAGTGTGCTTTCATTGACTTGCATGATATGATCTGGACTAGATGTATCTACTTGCTTTTAATCTACAAGACTTCTCAATTGTCCTAGTGGTCTCAGTGAGTCATTGGTGAGTTACTGCTTGGGGTTGCTTTAGCTTTTGGCCTTTATAAACATCTTCAGTATCTTTTTTGGTTGTGCCAAAAAGGTTGCCTTTTTGTAAAGATTAAGAGCCCAGACTCTGTTGCCAGATTGCCTGGGTTGACCTTGAGCAAAACATTTAATCTCTCGTTTGTCAGTTTTCTCAGTTTTCTCACCTAAAGATAGAAATAATAGTAGTCTTGGCCGAGTGGCTCAGTTGGTTAGAGTGTCATCTCAATATGCCAAAGTTGCAGGTTTAGTTTCTGGTCAGGGCACATACAAGAATCAACCAGTGAATGCATAAATAAGTGGAACAACAAATTGGTGTTCACCCTCCTCCGTTTCTTTTTCCTTCCCTTCCTTGCTCTCTAAAATATTACCTAATAATAGAGAAACATGTAAATTGGCCGCACCTCTGCTATGCCCACAGCCAATCATAGTGAGTATGCAAATTAACCCAACAGAGATGGTGGTTAATTTGCATACATACCTGGGCCCTGGGAACATCCTGAGCATCCAAGTCACTCCCAGCCGGCCATCGGAGGGGCTGAGTCTTTAGGCTTGGGAAGGAGCCAAGCCTGTGATGGAAGGGGCAAGGGGTGGGGGGGGGCTTGCCCAAGCCTAAAGCCTGGGCAGTCTGAGCTGGCAATCGAGGGGAGAGGGGCAGTGGAGGGGTCGCTGAGCCTGGGATTGGAGGGAAGGGGGAAAAAAAAATCAATGGAAACATATCCTTAGATAAGGATAAAAAGAAAAATAAAGAAAGAAATGTCATAGCCTATGAAAGACACATCTTGAAAATGCCTAAAGAAAGTTGTCATTTTTTCATGGTGAAGGGACTGGAGTCGGTATTGATGAAAATACCTTGACAGCTGCGGTGACTGACAGTGGCTGCAGCAGTGGGGTGATGGGGCTGGCGTCTTCCCCTGATCAGTCCGTTCACCTCCTGCAAAGGAAGGCCAGATTGTGGCTTAGGTCCGTTCCCAACAGGGAGGGAGCCTAAGCCATCAGTGGGACATCCCCTGAGGTCTCCCAGTATGGAGAAGGGGGCAGGCTGGACTGAGAGACCCCCTCCCCAGTGCATGAATTTCGTGCACAGGGCTCCTAGTGATTAAATAATATTAGAAATAATAGTAGTCCTTACCTCACCAGGATTGTTGTTAAATGAGTTTATAGACATTAATGTGCTTAGAATAGTGCCTTAATGTGGATGTTGCTTTAGAAGTTTTGACTATTATTAAGGTGGTTGAGTATGACACACTTATTTTGTTCACCTGGGAAAACTCGAGCTCTTAATATCTGAATAGCTTAGGGAATTTTTAACTCCTAGAGCATAGAACCAGCTCTATAAATTCAACTCTTCTTAGTTGGGGGCTGCTCCCCAGCTTCTGAAAAGTGTAGTAGTAGTCTGATGGTTAAAATCAGGTTTTGGGATACACTGCCCATACTGTGTAGATTATATAGATGGACAGAAGTGTAGAATACTGGATAGTTTTTCAAGTCCTTTGTTGAGCCTTATTTGTGCTTCAGAGGGTGTCATTTTGCTCTTACCATATGGCAAGCCAGGAATTGTAAAAGTGTGGATATTATAATCTTTGGAGCCAAGTTTTTCATATTCATTCATCTCTACATCCACTCATCTGTCACCTGTTCATAATTATGTCCTTCCCTGTGATGTCAGAATTAATAATTTATTAAAGAACATCCCAGTCTAGAGCTGTACTGACCAATATGATAGCCACTAGCTCTGTGTGTCTATTTAAATTGATTAAAATGAAATACACTTGCCGAGACCGGTTTGGCTCAGTGGATAGAGCGTCGGCCTGCGGACTGAAAGGTCCCAGCTTTGATTCTGGTTGGGGGCATGTATCTTGCTTGCGGGCACATGTCCAGTGTGGGGCGTGCAGGAGGCGGCTGATCAATGTCTCTCTCTCATCGATGTTTCTGACTTTCTATCCCTCTCCCTTCCTCTCTGTGAAAAATCAATAAAATATATTAAAAAAAAAAAAAAGAAAAGAAATACACTAACCACCTCATTATCCACATGTGGCTAGTGACTACTGTATTGGTCAGTGAAGATAAAGTACATTTCCATCACCATGAAAAAGTTCAATGGACAGAGCTGGTCAAAAGACAGACATGTGTATGTATAATTAAGATGTGCTAAAATGTAAATGTATAATTAAGATGTGCTATCTCTCTCTCTTCCTCTCCCTTCCTCTCTAAAATTTTACCTAATAATAGAGAAACATGTAAATTGACCAACACCGCCCCTAAACTATCATATCCCTCTGTTATAAAATGTACACGTATAATTAAGATGTACTCTCTCTTTCTCTCTAAAATCTTAATAATAATAGAGAAGGTTGGAGGAACATGACATCACAGAGGTATATGAAGTATTCTCTAAGCCATGAGGATAAGATGTCAGGTTCAGCCTAGAGGTAGAGGATTGGGAGCAGTTTAAGCAAGGAAAGTAGGGCTTTATTAGGTATAGATAGGAGTGCATGAGAAGATACTAGTTGGAGATTTGGCATAGCAGTGGTGAATTTAGGGTAACAGGAATAATTTTTTTGTTGTTGAAGGGTTGGTTGTATCGGCAAGAGTGGACGCAGGGGGAATAGCTGAAAACCAGACTAGAAAGGATATTTGTTCACCTTCTATGAGCTCACTGTGGTAAACAAAATACACCGAGTTCTTGCTCTCATGTGGTGCATATGTATGCGCACACACGTGAGTGTAAAAATTGCTGATAAGTGTTATAAAAACAGGATAAACTAGAGAAATAATTCTCTATAACATGGTATAATCCCTGGGAGCTTTTAACAATCCTGATGCCCAGGTCCTGCCCCCATGCCAATTAAATTAGGATGTTTGGGGATGGAAGTCAGGCATATGTATTTTTAAAAGATTTGCAGGGCAAAAAATAAATTAAAAAATTGTAGGCCACCTTTGCCAGTGTGACTTGGTTGGGTGACATCCCATGCTCCAAAAGATTGCCGGTTCGATTCCTAGTCAGGGCACATGCACGGGTTGCGGGCTTGATCTCCAGTAAGAGGTGTGCAGGAGGCAACTTGTGAATGTTTTGCTGTTGCATCAATATTTCTCTCTTTCTCTCCCTTCCTCTCTCTCTCTCTCTCAAAATCAGTAAACATATTAAAGAAAAAATGATTTGCAGGCAAGTCTAATGTGCTGTAAAGTTTGGAATCAAGGCTAAAGAGGAAACACAACCCCTAGAGTGGGAACATGCTTGGCACATTGAAGGAATAGGAGGCAGCAGGAGTGGAGAATGATTATTGCATAGGCCTTTTGCAGGCCATTTTTAAGGACTTTGGCTTTTATTCTGATATTAATTATGGTGTCTTGTCCTATTCATTGGGCTGGAATGCAGCAGGAGGAAATGCAGTTACTCGAGATCTGAATCCTTATGTCCTGATAAAACTGTTTTTCTTTAAATGCCTCTTTCTGGGTTTTGCCAGATTACCCTCCAAAAAGAGGTAAATTTAAATTCTTACAATTAAGTGCTAAGTATGTTGTTGCCATAGCACATCCATATTAGCATTGCACTGTTTTTCTTGTGTTTTTTGTGTATATTACCTGAATTATCTATTTAATCTCTGTTAAACCTATTTATTTTAATAGATTCTTCAATAGTAACTTACTGAATACTTATTAAGTACCAAACACCAGGCCAGGCCATTTAAAAATATAATTGAAAGGAAATAAAATAATAAAGCTGTTCAGATTACCTCTAATAATGAAGTCAATGTTTTATTTAGTTTTAAGTCTTTTTTGAAAGACTCCTACTTGGTTCTGGGCCACTATTGGTCTCTGTAAATTGAATTATTTAGGATTAGAACTAATGGTAGTTAGAAACAGGGATCATAATTGTATGAGTATAGAATATTAATTTTTTCTTTTCTGTCTTCATTGCCATTAGATTATAGCAACAGCTTCTTAACTGATTTCCTGGCCCCTACACATTTGATCCCCGCCCCCAAATTTCTAAATTAGTAGCTAGAATGTTCTTTTATTTTATTTTATATTTTTATTGATTTCAGAGAGGAAGGGAGAGGGAGAGACATAGAAACATTAGTGATGAGAGAGAATCATTGATCAGCTGCCTACTGCACAACCCTCACTGGGGATACAGCCCGTAACCCGGACAGGTGCCCTTGACCGTAATTGAACCCCGGAACCTTAAATTCCCAGGCTAGTCCTTGTCTACTGAGGCAAATGAGCTAGGGCTAGAATATCCTTTTTTTTTTAAAAAATATATTTTATTGATTTCTTACAGAGAGGAAGGGAGAGGGATAGAGAGCCAGAAACATCGATGAGAGAAAGACATTGATCAGCTGCCTCCTGCACGTCCCCCACTGGGGATGTGCCCACAACTAAGGTACATGCCCTTGACTGGAATTAAACCCAGGACCCCCCAGTCTGCAGGCAGACGCTCCATCTACTGAGCCAAACCGGTTTCGGCTAGAATGTCCTTTTTTAAATGGAGGTTTTCTTATGTAATTTCCCTGCTCAAAACCCTTCAAAAGCTTTGATTAAAATCAAACTCTTTAACAAGAACTTTGACTACTTGGCCAGTTTATTTTTCCAGCCTCCCCTTTGCAGACTCACTCTCCTGGCCATGCCAGTCTGTAATGTACCACTCTTGGGATCATCATATATGCCATTCCCTTTGCTTCTCTCTAAAACCAACTGATAATTTACTCAACATTCAGGTTTCAACTCAAGGGTCTCTTCCTTTAGAGATCTCTGGTGCTCCTGTTGTGGAAACACACAGCATCTTGTACTTCTTCAGTCCTGATACTTTATAATTGTGTCACCACGAAGCAGGGATTATCTCTGCCTTGTCAGTAGTTTATGCACAGTGTCATGTACACAGAAGATGGTAAGTTTTTTGTTGAATGGGGTCCTTCTCACTCTCTGTCGACCCATTCATTTATAAGATGGGTTTGAATTTGTGTTTTTGTCTTTAGAGAACTGCTTTCTGGTTGCCCACATGATTACCGAATGGAAGGATCAGCCATTTCCTCTTTTCTTACTTCGTGCAGTTCAGACATAGGATATCCAACTCCCCTACTTTTTGGGTAGATGGGCATGAGAGTTCCCAGGCACTGAGAGAAATGAGTCAGAAAGAAGAGTCATTCAGAAAGTAACCCAGTCAGAGCAATAGTGTTGTCCTTTGGCTGAACTTTCTTTTTCTGTATACCTCGAGATGCTAAACTCGTGGCACTTTTGTACTGGTTGCTATAGATGGTCAGACCACAGCACAGGGATTCATAAACCTCAGTCTGGCACTTTTCTTTGATTAGGGATGTTTTGGGAAATGTTCAGAGGCCCTCAGGCCTAAGTGGAACCTTTATTGGGCTGGCTATGTCCTGTTTCTACCTAGTCACTTAGTCTTATAGTGACTTCCAAGTTGAAAACCAGGAACATTCCATTTACTAGTATATTTCTTTATAGCCTTTAGCATATTTGAGTTCAAAATCTTTGAGAGCAGCAGTCTTTTGGCATTTGATGGCGTTTTTTGTTGTTTTTTTTTTTGCTATCATAGAATAGGATGGTGCTTGCTCAGAAGCTGGCAAGAAAGGTTAGATTTAGGTAGAATTATATGTTTGTGGGCCTTTACAATGGGAAAGAACATTGTAGATTGATGATTCTCCTGAGATGATAGGAGGTAGGTAGGTATCAGAATATTCAGGAAATTGGGTTTTTATTAAATCATACTACCCCTCCCTCTTCATGCCCTTGAGAATCATTGCTGATTCCAATACATGTATGTGGTAGTTCTCAAGTGTTGTGCAGGTAGAAACATTTTTGAGATACCAGTGTTATAGGTGATCTACCACAGGGATCCAACTTTGTTGTGAAGGGCCAGATAGTAAATATTTTTAGGACCCTACATTCTCTGCTGCAGCTACTCATTTCTGCCTTTGCAAAGGAAAACAGCTATAAACAGTATGTAAACAAACAAGTGTGATTGTGCTTCAGCAGAACCATATTCATGGACACTAAAATGTAAATGTCATGGGTCATGAAATATTTTGATTTTTTTAACTGTTAAAAATACAAAATACATTCTTAGCTCATGGGCCATACTAAAACACACACAATACAAACAACAACAACAAAATACTCTAACAGGCTAGATTTGCCCTTGAGTCATAGTTTGCTGACCCATGATCTAGCCCAGTAGTCCCCAAATCTGGCTGTTTTTCAGAATTACCTGGAGATCTTTAAAAATGCTGATTTGCAGTCCCCTATTTCCTTCTCTGAAGATTTGATTCTCTAGGATGGGGAACTTTTTTTTTTTTTTGATATATTTTTTTCTTTTTATTAATTTTTTATACATATCTCCCCATTGCCCCCCCTCCCTCCCAGGCATACCCCAACCCCCCATTGTCTGTGATTATGCTTATATGCATGCATACAAGTCCTTTGATTGATCACTTATTTACCTCACCTAACTTTAATCTTTCTGCTGTAATTTCACAGTCTGTCTAATGCTTTATGATTTTTGTCCCCCTGAGAATTATCAGTCTACTCCCTTTTTGTGCTCCTGATTCTATTATATTCACCAGTTTATTCTGTTGATCAAATTTATAATTCACTTAATTTTTAGGTTCACTTGTTGATAGATATGTATTTGTTGTTCATAATTTTTTGGCTTTTACCTTTTTCTTCTTCCTCTTCTAAAAGAGTACCTTTCAGCATTTCATATAATACTGGTTTGGAGTTGATGAACTCCTTTAGCTTTTTCTTCTCTGTGAAGCTCTTTATCTGCCCTTCAATTCTGAATGATAGCTTTGCTGGATAGATTAT
>PVJN01010757.1:0-56310 GCA_004026805.1 Lasiurus borealis
ACGCCGCGGCGCGCAGGGGGCGGCGACGCCGGGCGCTCAAGCATGGCGGCGGCCGCGCTGGGCAGCTCCTCGGCGGCCGCGTCCCCGGCCGTGGCCGAGCTCTGCCAGAACAGCCCGGAGACCTTCCTGGAGGCCTCCAAGCTGCTGCTCACCTACGCGGACAACATCCTCAGGTTGCCGGCGGCGGCGGCGGCGGCGGCGGCGGGTCCGCCCGGGCTGCGGGGACGGGAGGGAGGCGGGAGGTTGGGAGGGAGGGAGGGGCGCGGCGCCGGCTCGGCCTGGGTTTGGGGGGCGCGAGGCCGAGGGGGACGGGGGGTCTGGCTCCGGGTCGCTGTCGCCGCCCGGGGAGCAGGGGCCTGGAGATCAGGCCAGGGCCCTCCCACCCACCCCGAACCCCCGCCCGGGGAGAGGAAGTTTCTGTGCACTTGTAACTTGGCACGAGATGTCGGGGTGCTCGGGGTGATCTGGGGGGCCCGGGGGTGGGACAGGGCAGGGCGAGGGAGTGGGGAAGAGGGGCCCCCAGACGCCTGCCCCTCCGGACCCGCTGCTGGGGCAGTTGCCCAGGACGGAACCGAAACCGAACAGCCTCCCCTCCCACTGCCCGGATTCCGACCCGGCCCGACCCATGCCTTCCCCTTCCAGATGCTTATTTATCGCAAGTCAGTCGCCGGCCAAACGTTCCCCTCCTGACGTTTTGTGGTTATATTAAGCACAATACTGAATTAGTGGTGTGTTTTTTATTTTAATACCCTTCTAGGGTGGTTTTTTTTTTTTTCCCTGCCCAGTTTTGTTGAGGGAACCCTTATTAGCCACATTATTTTAAAGTTAAACCGTTTTCACGTTAACATCTGGGTTCCACTTTCCAAATGACCTTAAATGCCGATTTGTGGAGATGATCGCCCTGGGTAAGAGAGTAACTTATGTCATCCTCCTGGGAGCAAAAAAGCACAGCTCTAGACCTTCCAGATTTGGGGACAAATTGGGAGGCAGGTTGGATTATTCATGGGGAGTCATGAGCATCTCCCCTCTTGGATCTAATGCTGTGTCCTCAGCAGGGACCTGGTGTGCAGGGGAGGGAAGTGGAACTAGCGTAGAGCAGCTCCAGGGACCAGGGGCCTTAGCAGTGTCGCGGCATTTTGTCAGGTGAGGATGGTTATCTGGGTTCTCTGTGCCCACTCCCTCTTCTCCCCACTCCCCGGCCCCTGGAGAGCTTACCTTCTAAGTGGTGGGTACACTGGTATGAAGTCTACAAAGAAATCCCTGCTAATTTCAGGTTATAGATGTCACGTGACACTAGCTACAAGTGCAGGGTTTTAACCCGTGGCAGTTAACAATAAGTGGTCATATAGGTACCATTAATGACTTACAAGTGAATTAAAAAAGCAAAAACATAGGGAGCCCTGATGAGGTGCCAGAATGTGACCTCGGGTGCAGCCCGTGCACTGTCCACAGCTACCCAATTGCGACCCATGTGGGGACCACCTTCCTCCTCTGTGACCCCTTTCTCAGCTCGCCTTCACCCTAAGGGGTCTGACAGCTCTTCGGGGCGCCAGGGTGCCAGTGGACACTCTGCAGGAACGAACTCCTGGGTGGACTTCTCCAGAGCCCATCAGCTGGGACCTGCCACGTGGAAAGCCGCCACACTATTTAAACCCCCTGTCCATTCAGAAAAGGGAAGCGGCCCTGTAATGAGGATGTACTTCTGCTTTCAAGGCCACGAAACCCAAACATTCTAAGATGAAGGTGTTTTGAGGAGGGAAATCCTTTGCAGGCAGAGATGTCTTGGCATCATAATCATCATTATGAATGTTTAGCAGACTCACAGAAGAAGCTGGCATGCCGTCAGCTGATGGTACAGCCTCTCACTGGCTTGTGTTTCTGATCTTAAAAAGGGAATTTTACCTGCAAAGGGAATTAGGAGTTTGGAACTAACATAACAGGAGACGGTATGGAAAACTACCCATTTTTAGTTTGTCGTCAGTAATAGTCTCTGCCCTCATGGTCTTAGAATGGAAACTATTTCAGCTATGGGTGCCGAGGGGCGGGGACTATCCTTTATCTCTCAAGTCCAGTGACCTGCTAACCTCTTGAGAAAGCTTCAGATTTATTCTCTATTTCTCGCCACACTACATTACAGATTTGCTAATCTAACTTGTTTGAGGGTTTGAGAACACCAGGTTTTCTGTTCTTGTTGGTGTTTGGGGGAACCTGTTAACGTTAGGGATAGGGCACACTGTGTAAGTGGTGTCTTGATATCCCTCGTTCCTATTTCAGAGTCTGACATAGTATTTCATAGAATGAGAGCCAAAATGAAAATTTCATTAGCAGATTTTTTTTCCCCACAACGATACTTGTCACTATACACAAGTGAAAATAATACTTTTGGTTATGTTTTAAATTTCTTTTTGGATGACGTTTTTCCTATTTCCCAACTGAGTCATAAAGCTAATGAATTTGCAGAATAGAATACATGCCATTTTGCATACACAATAGGCCATGGATTTGAACCCTTTACGTTTTTTTTTTTTTTTTCAGTTCACTAACTTATAGATAAAGATGATCTGTGTTCAGTGATACCTACTTTAAAAAAAATCTGTAATAGTTTCACTGGTATTCCACACTGTTTTCTAAGATAATTTGTTCTTTTAAAAACTTAGATTTTCCTCTAATTTTGTTATCAAACTTTACTTAGTTATTGCTTATGAATGCACCTATATAATTGGGATACAAAAATGGAAAGTGGTGTATTTTTTTTCAAAGCAAATAAATATGGTTGGGAGAAAGACACAGGTACAGAAAATAGCCACAGCATAAAATCTAGAAACAATTTCCATGACAGTGCTTCTCACTTACATGTTTAAGTGAGGAGGCAGCAGAGGGACCTAACACAGAACCGTTTTGAGAACAGAAGTTTGATAAGATGGGTCCAGTTGATAGAGTAGCCGAGAACTTGTATCTGACAGGATAGGCAAGACAAAGTGGTTAGTTTCTAGACTGAAAGAGAAACATATGAAGGAGTTTTGTAGAAGCTATTGCAATAATCATAAGTGTAAAGGTGGATAGAATGGAGAGAGAAGTATCATAAGCAAGGATGGCCAATTTTGGATGACTGAATGCAAGAACTGGTAATATGAGGAGACATCAAAATAACTTCAGATTACTAATCTAGGTTACTCTCAATACCTTGAGAGAAGGTAGTTTAAATGAGGATTGGAAAGTTTGTTGGCATCTTGCGTGGTGGAGAATATGTAAGGTTTATGACTAGGCTGGTGGGTTTAATCCCCAGTTAACCATTTTCTAAAAGTGTGATTATAGGCAATTTATGTAAACTCTCACCTACTTTTGGGGATTTTTGCAAAAGGTAGACATATATGACTTGGCTCATGTTATCTATTAGTTTTTCATGTTAAACAACTAGATTATGTGTATGTTTCCCTTGTGGTCAGCTAGAGAATTGTAGAGTTAAAGCCAGATATGGTTCCCACATGTTCTGAGGCAGATAAATGTTTTTGAAAATGTACGTGTATCTCAGAATAACATTTTCAGAGGGACTAGAAATAATTTTTTAAGTGACCTACAAAACAACTTTTGTGATTAGTAATGACTACGTTTCCAGAGGGTAAATGATCAGCTATATTTAATTCTCAGTGTTTCTGAAATAGAGAAAAACATTTTTTGCTGCTCTTACTTCAGTGTGAAGCCTATTGTTAACATTTCTTAAGATCTTAAAATATAGTAGACTAGTGGCCCAGTGCACAAATTCATGCACATTGAAAGGAAATTAATTAGGAGAAATATTTTTAATATCACAATTCAACCTTTCTCTACAATAGAAGTGTCAACCAAATTCACAATTGACAATGACAAATGAAAACACGTGTCTGATTGGTGCCAGCAAGAGCTTTATATGTACTGTGCATGTGTGAGTCAACTTAGCCTTTTATAGATATAGAATAAACTTTCTTAATTAGACCCACTTTCTGATTTAGCTAAGCTTTTTCTAGTCCAGTGAAGTACCCCAACTTATCTTTTAGGTAATTGTCAGCAACACAGCAGTAAATAACAACACAAAGCAGGTTATTATTGTAGATCACGCAGGGAGAACAAAGGGTAAAATATTTAACTGCAGTAATGTTTGACTATATTCTGCGCAGTGAGAAAACCTGAAGTCATTTTCAAGATCCACCATTTCTTTTTTTCAGTTGGGTCACATTTCTAAGCTTTCTAAATCTCTGTTTTCTAGCTAATGAAAATAGGATTCCACCGAGTCTCCTATCTGCCTACTCCAGGACTTCTGGGAGGATTAAATGAGGCACAGGAAAATGCTTCACAGACGTTTGGTTAAAGTGAAATGTTTGCACCTGGCTATAAAGCAAGTCATGTTCCTGGGCTGAAGAAACTCCAAGAAAGCGAGTTGATAGGGAGAGGAAGCCAGACATTGCTATGTGACATCATTATCCAGATGGTTGGACACTTAGCTTATTAGCCATTTATATGTAAGGAGAAAAGCATTCTGCCATTGCAATAGTAAAAACAAAGACCTTTCTCCCCCATAAGTTAAACAATTTGGTAGATATTGGAAGACACCAAAATATGTTAAAAGTTGTGGTTGAGTGAAGTACCAGAAATTTTGCTCCCTTTCAGGACCCTATTCATTCACCATCATCATCCTACAACACCCACCCCTAAAATAACTCATGTAAAGATGCAAAATAGTTGATAACAAACAAAATAAACGTTACAACTTGCAGAAATAGTCAATGGTCAACAGATTTTTTAAAAAGAAAAATCTGAGAAAAGTTTGCAGAGAAAATTAACTTGATAGAAGAAGATCAAGCAAAAATAAAGATGATTCTTAGGGATTAGGAGACTAGTAATGAGGTCAAGAATAGTAGACAAGCCCTAGCTGGTTTGGCTCAGTGGATAGAGTGTCAGCCTGCGGACTGAAAGGTCCTGGGTTTGATTCTATTGAAGGGCACATGCCTGAGTTGCTAGCTTGATCCCCAGTACGAGGTGTGCAAGAGGCAGCTGATCAGTGATTCTCTCTCATCAGTGATGTTTTTGTCTCTCCCTCTCCCTTCCTCTCTGAACTATATATATATCTGTGTATATATATATGTGTGTGTATATATATATATATATATAAATATCAAAGAGTAGTAGACAACCTGGGATTATGCTATAAAGTTAGAGATTCTGAAAGTATTTGTATGACACTTTTCCAAGGGAGGAAATGGAATTTGATGGATATGAGGCCTGGTGATGTCCATATAACCAAGTTCTCTCAACCTTTGAGTGCTTCCAGGGCATCAGTCTAGGCTCAAGACCATGACTGGTCTGCTCAACATATTTAAGAAGAGGAAGATAGGATTTGGGTAACTGGACATTATACTGTAATTTTTTTTGTTGTTTGCAATTTGCTTTTAGTAAAAAAAAAAAAAAAGACAAATGATATAAGTCCATCCATGTTATAAAGATAGAAAATTGTTATAAAGATAGAAAATTGCTCATTAGAAACTAAAGAGGAATAATCTAAACTATACAAAGCCTGTAGCAGAGAAGCTTTATATCAACAGTTTGAAACATATATAAAAATAAGCTATATTAGAACAGTAGTGAAAGTGGAAAGAAAAATTAGAAAATGAAGCCCAGTGAAAAACTTTGATCATGTGAAGTCTGGAAGCTATTGAGAAAAGGTAGATTGAGATAGCTCAAACAGTTTTGTAGAGGTAGAATATATCATTCTGGAAGTATTGATGTGTTTATTACATCCTGTTGATACTGTTGTAAATCAAGGAAAGATGCATAATTTATCTGTAACTAGCTTTGATAATGTAGGATTATTTTCAGTTTACTGTTTTTGTTTACATGGAAAGAAAGAGAGGCACACTTGTGATAACAGTGTGGCATAGATGCCAAGGATGCTAAGACAGCCTCTCAGAATAAAGGCCTCAAATGTCAGTAATGCCAAGATTAAGAAACCTTGCATTAAAACACAGGATGAAAGAATAGAAGAGAATATAGCTTTTTCTTTGAGGTTCTCAACTATGATTCTCAAATGAACTGGAGTGAATAACCATCATTTGTTGTTTTTTAAATTTCCATCGTGTGAAGCTAACATTTTTATAAAATACAATGAAAATTTCATAGCAACATCAAATTGTTATAAAAATTACAGAATGTTCTCAATTATTTCTCGTGAATGGGTTGCAAAGTGTTTGTAGGTTAGCACCAATCTGTGTGTACCTTTTGAGAATTTTAGAGATTTTGTCTATGAATACTCTGTAATAAATTTGTATAATTTTTGAAATTAAGGAAAAGGTTTAAAAACTATATAGTATTTACAACAATTGGGAGTAGGGAATTGCTTGGTGGAAAAGAAACATGAAATTTGTCAAGACTTCCACAATTAAAAATTCTTTTGGGGGGTGTTTTTATATCAATATTCAGAGAGCATGTTTAGTTAGGGCAAAGATAGTCAATCAGTTGCTAGCATCCCCCACCACCACCAGTTTCATACCTCAAGCAGATGGCCACAAAACTTTTTCCTATGGAAAAAAGAGTTGGTATCAGATGTAAAACCTACTTATCATCCTAAATTATGTTCTGAAGATATTAAGAGTATAATAGTGTAATTACCTTAATTTTGTATTTTTTTTAAATAGCCTTTTTGATTTATCAAGGTTCTTAACAAACTCAAATCAAAGCTTTTCATATGCTGGTCTCATCACATGTATACTATTCGAAATCTTAATTATGGTAAAAGAAATTCATATCTTGATTTTACCACCTTATTTGCTGTGCAAAAATATATTCTTAAGCTGAAGCAGAACTTAGAGTAAATACAGCCGTCATTGTTTAGGAAAGAAAGAAAAAATCAAGGAACTAAAAGTATACCTATGTTCATTTTTGTCAGAAGTAAAGTCTTTGGGGAACTGTGATCCATTTTATAGCTTCTTAGCTTTTTTTATTCATTTATTTCATAAATGTTTATTAGCCACCAACTGTGTCACACACCATTCTTTTTAAAAAATATATTTTTATTTATTTCAGAGAGCAAGGGAGAGGGGAAGGAAGAGAGAGAAACATTAATGATGAGAGAGAATCTGGCTGCTTCCTGCACGACCCCTACTGGGAATCAAGCCCGCAATCCAGGCATGTGCCCTGATGGAGAATCGAACCATGACCTCCTGGTTCATAGGTTGATGCTCAACCCTGAGTCACTGCATCTGAGCCATCACACACCATTCTTAATGACTGAGATTCATCAGAACAAAATAGGCAGAGCCTTCTGCTGCCTCTGGAGCTACTAACAAGTGTTTTTTTCCAAGCAACCTAAACATTCATAAAGGCTTCTAGCTTTAATAGCACGGGATTAAAATATCACCTGTATTTCCTATGGCAGCATTAATATTTTCAGCTGTGAAATTAAACAGTGAGGGCCGAAACTGGCTTGGCTCAGTGGATAGAGCGTCAGCCTGCGGACTGAAAGGTCCCAGGTTCAATTCCGGTCAAGGGCATGTACCTTGGTTGCGGGCACATCTCCAGTGTGGGTTGTGCAGGAGGCAGCTGATCGATGTCTCTCTCCCATCAATGTTTCTAGCTCTCTGTCCCTCTCCTTTCCTCTCTGTAAAAAATAAATAAAATATATTTAAAAAAAAAACAAAAAAAAACAACAAACAGGTTGTAGAAATGTATGGTGAGGGAAGAATCACAAAATCAGGGACTTTTCCAGACTGTGCTCCCCCTTTCTTTTAAAATTGGAATTTATCCTACCTTGTAGGAATATAGCTAGTATAAAATGTGAAAGGGAATGCAAAAAAACGTGAAAAAGATTAACTATTACATATAACATATAATCAGACTTTTTTTTTTTAATCAGAAACCCTAATGATGAAAAATATAGATCTATCCGGATTGGAAACGCAACTTTTTCTACTAGACTCTTGCCTGTCAGAGGAGCCGTTGAATGTTTATTTGAAATGGGCTTTGAGGAGGTAAGTCTGTTCAAGTATTTCTTCACCTCAGTTCATGTATGAAGCATGCATTATTGTGTTAAAGGATAATTACCTAAATTAGATTCATATTTTTTAAATAATTGATTATTGGGAAATTCTGTGAGATTAGTTATTTCTTCACCTATTAAGCATTTAAAAGTCACAATAAATATATTGTAAAATCACAGTACAATATAACAAATCTTCCACAGGGAAAAGTCTCAATCTGAATTGTGAAGTCAGACATGCAACTCAAGGAAGGACCAAATTCTAGCTCACTTTTCACTTTTAGCAAAAACCTGGTTTGTGAGCATACATGAATACAAATAGGGTGCAACCACCTGTCTCAATAAAAAGTGAAAAGATTAAAACAGCCCTAACGGGTTTGGCTCAGTGGATAGAGCATCGGCCTGTGGATGGAAAGGTCCTAGGTTTAATTCTTGTCAAAGGCATATACCTTGGTTGTGGGCACATCCCCAGGAGGAGGTGTGCAGGAGGCAGCTGACCGATGTGTCTCTTTCATCGATGTTTCTAATTCTATCCCTCTCTCTTCCTCTCTGTAAAAAATTTAATAAAATATATATTTTTTTAAAAGATTAAGACAGAAAAGCTGAGTTTGGTTGCCACACCTAAGTTCTGTGACAGGAGAAAAGAATCTCAGTCTGTTGTTCTTTGGTTGTTTGTTTTTAGGTCAAGAGAAATGTATGTTTCTATCTTCTGTCATTTGTGGCATAGTTCAATTTTATGACGCAGTGAAGTAGTAATCAAGATTGTGAATTTTCTTTATGTGTATATGCTTAACTACTTATAGTTTGTGGAATACTGAAATAAGTTGAACTAGGTTATGGAGACTCAGTTGTCAGTAGCAGTCAGAATTGACCAGGCTGAAGGTGATAAGTTGCTGTACTTTCCTTTCAGCCTCACTGCTTGCCTCCCCAGATTGTTTCAGACCTTAGGAATGAACTAAGTAGATGTACATCTTTCTTACATGAAGCTTGCATTCTTGTAGGTTAGACAGATAATAAACATGAGATAGAGGGGACATTTTGGGTTGTCTTGGTGACTGAAAGACATTAATTACCAGCATTTAGTGGGCAGGGACCAGATGTGCTTAACATCTGACAATGAGAATTACCTCAGCAAAAATGCATTGAGAAGCAGGTTTGTTAAATACTAGAATTCTCATTGGTACCTTAAAATGTTATTGGACCCAGGACATTAAGCCTATAACTTTTTCCTTTAATGAAAATGTAGTGCTGTTGATTAAACTTGTTTGGTTCAGACTCTCTGGCCATAATCATGTTCTGCTGGAATTGGTCCTAAAAAGAATGAAGGGAAGGGAGACAAGGCATGAGCAGCATCTCTGTCTTACCAGGGCCTCTCTGACCTGTGGACTGAGACATAGTCCTACATACTTTTCCTGCTATTTTCTTTTTTATTGTGTTACATGTATACATATCTCCCTGTTGCCCTCCCCCCTCCCTCCCAGGCATACCCCAACCCCCCAGTGTCTATGTTCATTGGTTATGCTTATATGCATGCATACAAGTCCTTTGATTGATCTCTTATCTACTCCACCTCTCCTTAATCTTCCTGCTATAATTTGAGTCTGTTTGATGCTTTACTGCCTCTGTATCTATCCTTTGCCTGCTATTTTCCATCATTGTCCATTGTGTCAGCTATTTCTCTCAGTGCTCCTCCATAAACGACAGTAGGAGATCAGAAGCCTCCACATTTGGATTTAAGCCAGATGTCTGGTTTCTCTTCCCAAACCTCATCATTGATGTGAGGTAGTTCCTTCTAATGTTGGAAAAATCATTGTGTTCCAATTTGTGCCAATTATCAGGTAGATATTCATCACAACTGTAGAAATATTCTCTTTTTGCTCATCCCTTCCAACTGTACAAACATGGTTTTTGGTCTCTGTTCAGTCTAAGTTAGAGTCAGTAATAGTTTAACGATTAACATCATGCAGTTTGAATCCTTGTTCTGACAGTTCTGTAGCATCAGGCAGGATATTTAACTTCTCTAAGCTTTCTTATTCTATATAATAGAGGAATATGCTAATTATCCATTATGCCATGAGTTATAACAACCAACCGTGTAATGACTGGATCACAGATCTGGAGGAGGATGGGGCAGCGAACTACAAACAGGCAGCAGAGAGCTACAGGAAGGGGCAGGGCAGCAAGTTATGGGGGCGAAGTGGGGGGGGGGGCGGGCAGAGAGCTACAGGAGGGTGGCAGCGACCTATTGGCACACAGATTCGTGTGCAGGGCTACTAGTTTTCATATAAAAGTGGAATTAACCTAATGCCTATCTCAGGCTAGTTGCGAGAATTACTTTAACTTGTGTAAAGTGCTTAGCACAAGGCTAGAACACATTCTATATAATAAAAGCCTAACATGCTAAGTGTCTGGTTATCCGTTCAACCAGTTAAAGCGTAATATGCTAATGACATGCTAAGGCCACTCAATTGCTTGCTATAACGTGCACTGACCACCAGGTAGGTTAGCTTGCTGCTGGGGTCCCGCCAATAGGACTGAGCAAGACAGGCCTGACATAGCCTGGAGCCCTCCCACTGGCCTTCCCAGCTGGCCAACCTCCCGTGTCCCTCCCCGGCCTGGATCGTACCCTCTCGCAATCCGGGACCCCTAGGGTCTCGCCAGGCTGAGGGCCTCTAGTAAACACAATAAGTGGAAATAGTCTCTTTTTGCAGCTGTTATGAGCAATGTATGGAGCTTGCTGGCCTCTTTCAGTTTTAATTGATTTTCATGTCATTGAGTAATGTTTTGGTCAGTTAATTCCTCCAGGTCTGCCATCCCCAGGAAAATAAGGTTATTCTCAACTGTGGAGTTTAATTTAAATGCTTACAGTCTATAAGTCTGTCTACTGCACTTTGTAACTGTTTACCTCATTTGCAGTTGGTAGAATTACTGTTGTAACACTGCTTGCTGCTTCTCAACACCTTGAAAATTGAATGTTTTCATTTCATCTTTTTTCTTGTTTTGTAATTTGCTATTTTACATTGTGAGTTGTGTTATAATGTTTATTATATCTCAAGCATTCTAGTAATTTATGGATATTTACTAAATGAATCATTACATAAATAATTGGATTTTTATTTTTTGATATTTTACTTTGTTTGGACCAGACATATGCTCTTAGTAGGCTAGTGTATATGAACTTCTATTTATCTAATCCTTTGGACAGTTATTATTGTTAACAATCCATGATCTTGAATTGACCATTAGGCAGGATATTTAACTTAACGTGTATTTTGTGTTATTTTGGTGGAATGAATGAAGTCTATATACAGACTCCTAATCATGTAGCTATTCTCTAAAGACCTGATTTTAGAAGATTAAAAAAGTTATATAACTTCTTATTGGTCTTATGTGACCAGTGATCATTTGGTATGGCTGTGTCTCTAGTATCATTATTTCATGGGAAATGTCATAGAGAACAGTAATTATCATATACATATTGCAGGGAAGATAGGAATATGTATGGTTGCATCTCTTATGAGGCTTTCTGACTTAGTATTCCTAAAAGATAAACACTTTTCTAAAAGTTCTTTGGACTAATAAAATAGGCTTAGTATTATATGCTAACAAGAAGACAAATTTTCTTGTTTATGTTAGGCATTACCTTTGTATATTTAAAAAGTGCCATATAATAAGAAAACTGATTATTAAAATATATTTTCTATAGTATTTGCTTTATTTATACATGTATGTAAAAGAATGACTATTAGTATTAAGCAAAGATTAAAATTTTTCCTAATTTTATAAATTCCAGGGAGAAACACATCTTATCTTTCCTAAAAAAGCGTCAGTGGAGCAGCTGCAAAAAATCCGTGACCTCATTGCCATAGAGAGAAGTAGCAGATTGGATGAAGCATATAAGAGCCACAAAGTAGAATTATCTCAGCAACCTGCAACCAGTATCCAGCTTCCTACAGCACAGTCTTCAGACCCTAATGGGTTAACCCAGCATGTAGGGGACAGTGGAGGGCAGTCATCAAATCCACCATTTGCTCCAATGGTAATGTTAGAATTAAACCTTTCCTAACTATTAAGTTGAAACAGCAAAAGCTCTGAAATATTTTATGACTTATTCCTGAATTTATGCCTCTGCTATTCTAATACATGCAGATTTTCCCAGCTCTAAAATATTGTCAAATTTGTAACACAAGAGGAGAAAATGGCTGTCTTTTATTTATACTTTTGAATCTTGTAGTTTATTGCTTCTTAGGGTAAGTTCTATTTATTAATATAAATGTACCTATACAGACATGCCTTGGTACTTAAATCAGTTATACAAATTAGCATATAATCAAAACAAAGTAATGAACTTGCTAGATGGTGGTATGGCTGTCAAATATTTCCTCTACTGCATTGATACTTCTGGTCTAAATTTTACTTGCTGCCATTCACCCTAAAAATGATTAATTCCAGCAACCTAATCATTATCATTGCCTCAGTTCAATAAAAAATTCAGCTTTTTTAGGTTTAAGGTAAATAATACATTAATTCACTAGTAGTGGTACTAGCAAATTAGTGATGTTTAGTTATTAACGTATACCGATATACAGTTCTGAAGAACTAAAATCGAACTACTGTTGTCTTATTTAATAGAAAATTGTCCTATTTACAAAAGTCCCTTTAATATAGGTCCTTAAGTATTTTCATTCTGGTAACTTATCAATAGCCAATTTAAACTCATATTCTTTTAATTTTTTAAAAATATTTTTTTATTGATTTCAGAGAGGAAGAGAGAGAGAGAATCATTGACCAGCTGCCTCCTGCATGCCCCCTACTGGGGATTGAGCCTGCAACCTAGGCAGTGCCCTTGACTGTAATCGAACCCTGGACTCTTCAGTCCTTAGGCCAACACTCTCCACTGAGTCAAACCAGCCAGGGCCCAAAGCTTGTTTTTAAAAAATAAAGAATAAAAGTGGTAGAAACCGGAGGAAGAGACAGTTACAATTCTATTTTATAATTCTTGTTGAGTGGTTATGTCATGTGATTTGACAAAATAATACACTTTTTTTTTCATCAAGGTTCACTCTTGTGCCTCAATTGACTTATATTAACCCTTAAGTTTTTAAGGTATTTTCTACTCATTAACATCACAGCTAATTTTTTTTTTTTATAATAAGTGCAGTTGCTGTTTATGAGTGCTTCTGGGAAGCTGTTAGTTGATAGTATTGGATAAACTAGTAATGATGCTAAGTGACTATAGGCGTCAGATACGATAGCATATGTGAAAAGAAAGCTTGGTGAACTGTAAAGGACTTTAAAGGTTTGATCGGGAACTAACCCCTCAGTGCTCGGTCTGATGCTAACCATTGGGAACACCAGGAAGTGCTGCAGTGGGCCATTTTGTCCAGCTCCCTTGGTGTGCTTAGGCTGCTTTAGGGCACCACTTACACAAGTAAGCCTCTTACAACTCGTTTTCCTTATTAACACTGCTACCGGACCTTTCACTAACATAACAGTCTTCATGCTGCTAAATTTAAGGGACTTTTTCACTTCCTTTTTATCTGACCATACATAGTTTTTAGCTCAGTTAATCATTTTCTGGTTTTCTCTCCCTCTGTAACTAGTTCAATTATTGATCCTAATGCTCATATTCGAAAATCTGTGGATCATGCCTCTGTTTTTCTACTTCTCTAACTCCTCTGGCCCCACAGTTCAGTCACCAAGATTTGTTGATTCTACTCCCTACATTCTTTTTATATTCATTCACCTTTCTGCCATTACTATAGTCACCTTAGTTTAAGCCACCAGCTCTCTCAAGAATTCTGCATTTGTCCCTCATTGGGTCTTTCATACCTGCTTTCTCTATACTACAGCTAGATTGATATTCTGATAATACAAATTTGATCATTTTATTATCTTGCTTAAGTCTCTTTTATAATATTCCATTACAATGGAACGAGGTATGAAAGATCCAGCTACTTACCAACTAAACTTTATTTTCAGCCTTCTCTCTATAATTTTCTTCTCTCTAATTCTTCACTTTATACTAAGCATAATCCCAATTCACATGCTCCCTACCTACCTACATGCTGTTCTTTGACAAGAACGGTCATTTCCTTTCCTTATTTATGAGCTGCTATCATTATTCATATTTTACCACAAATATATATTCAGGGAATTCTAGGGTCAGAACCCTGTTGAAAAATCTCACTATCCTCATTCTTTTCTGTATAACTCTTACTATATCTATGAATAATTTGTCTAACTTACCATTATATCCCCAGTACCTAGAAAATAATAAAAGGTCGTTAAATATTTGAATAAATGAACATCGTTTTTATCAATGTTTCTGTATGCATAGGCTACTTATTCTGAGAGGATAATGTCCTTGTCTATTTTGGTCTCCGTTATTTTTTATTGATTTCAGAGAGGAAGGAAGAGAGGGAGAGAGAGAGAGAGAGAGAGAGAGAGAGAGAGATCAGTGATTAGAGAGAATCATGGATCGGCTGCTTCCTTTAGGCCCCAAATTGGGGATCAAGCCCGCAACCCGGGCATCAAACTACTGTTGTCTCACCCCTAACTGAATGTTTGGTCACCATTATTTTTAACGTAACCTGGTGGTTCTATCATTTTTGTTTAATGCCTCTCCACTTATATCATAAAGTGATCATGTCTGTCTTGTGCACCCATTCCCGGTGCTTACTAGTAATACAGTGGCTAACATTAAAAGTATTTGGCAGCCCTGGCTGGTTTGGCTCCGGGGACAGAGCATTGGCCTGTGGACTGAAGGGTCTCAGTTTCAGTTCTGTTCAGGGCACATGTCTGGGTTGTGGGCTCCATCCCCAGTAGAGGGCGTGCAGGAGGCAGCCAATCAATGATTCTCTCTCATTGATGTTTCTATCTCTCTCCCTTCCTCTCTGAAATCAATAAAAATATTTCCTTTAAAAAGTATTTGCCAATTGTTTTATTTCTTTAAATTAATCTGTCTTTACCTTTTAATACACTTCCTATAATTAATAACATGTTTGAACATATTTTTGACATTTTATTTTATATTTTCTATGTTCTTGCTTTCTGGGCTCTTTTAATCTTTTTTTAAAATCTTGTTTCCATTTTTGTTTTGTTTAAGTGAGCTCTGCCAAAAGTAATTGTTCTTAGTTTGGACACGCCTCTTTCCTTTTAGGAATCTAAGGACTGTTCAGAGGCACATTCTTTGTTGATAAGAAGTGATGGGAGGAGAAGTGTTCCTTCTGCAGGGCCATGCAGTCTCCCTAGTGCTTGCTCCAAGGCTGCTTCCTGCTCTGTGGATTCTGGGGCTCCTCTGCCTTTGGGGTTATTTTGAGAACTTTTTTTAGTGTTGGTAACCATTCTCTCTAGAGGACATATTATCTGCCTTTCCTCTTTAAGAGTACTTATCCTTTGCTAATGCTGAATAAAGTTTTTAAAAATTATCTTACTTACAGGAATTTGATGTGGAAAGGGCTGTTACATGCATTGAACAGAGCATTGTCATGGTCCAAGTTTGTGGTCAAGAATTCATCAGACCCCTGTATCAGTATATCCTCAGTAATATAATATACTCAGAGGGAAAAATACATGTCTTAGACTGTGACACAGATATGGCTATTTCTTATTAATTTTGTAAAGGTTTTGAGAATAATTACTTTAGTAAATTAATATGTTCCTCTTTATGAAATCATATGACCAGTGTTTTTTATGTTATTTTTATAGAATTTGGAGAAAAATAATTTCTATGTTTGTTTGTTTTTTCCTGTTAGGTTATTCCTGATTCAAACATTCTGAAAATTCTTCAGTCCAACCTGCAGCATGTGCTGGTCTATGAAAATCTTGCTCTCCAGCAGAAAGCATTGGCTTGTATTCCCATCCAAGAACTGAAAAAGAGATCTCAAGAAAAGTTATCTAGAGCTAGAAAATTGGATAAAGGTAGTGGCTTTACATCACCATTCATTGCTAAAAATGCATCACCTATACTTATAGTAGGGTAATATGCAAATTGGTTGGGACACCATCATGCAACAACTGAACAGCAGGAGGGCAGGGCAGCAAGCTACCTGCGGCAGAAAGTTACAGAATGGTGGGGTAGCGGGTGGAGAGCTACAGGAGGGTGGGGCAGTGAGCTGCTTGCAGTGAAGAGCTATGAGCGGCAGTGAATGGGGTAGCCAGCTGAGGCAAGTGGCCGTGAGCTGCAGGGGGCCATTAGTTGCTAATTAAACAGAAACTCTAAATGGTGCCTTTTGCTGTATATGTTGTAAATATATTTCTATGTGGGTTTTTAAAGAATGTAATAACAGTATAACTTTATTGCATAGAACATCTGTTAATATTTGAAAGGAAAAAAACCCACAAACTTTTTTACCCCTGCTGGCGTGGCTCAGTGGTTGAGTGTCAGCCTCTGAACCAGGGGGTCATGGCTCAATATCCGGTCAGTGCACATGCCTAGGTTGTGGGCTTGATCTCCAGTGGGAAGCATGCAGGAGATAGCCAATTGATGATTCTCTCTCATCATTGACGTTTCTATTTCTTTCTCTCCCACTCCCTCTCTGAAATAAGTAAAAATATATTTAAATCAAAATAGAAACCACTTTTTTACCCAAACATGTATTTGCAGTTTAATCATAATCATTGGTATGTGAAATTTATGTTTAGTAGAACTTGAGTCTATGTAATATATGATGGCATTAGTGAATCTTAATGTGAATCTAACAGAAACCGTATTCAAAATTAATTCATGATTAGACCATTGATTCACTTTGGTAGAGAGAGATTATTTATGAATTAAAAATGTATATTTTGAAGCCAACTGCGTGGGTATAATTTTAACTCTGCCACTTACTGTGCATTACTGAGCAAGTAATTTAATCTCTATGCCTCAATTTCTTTATTTGATATAGGAATGATAATTTTCAGAAATAAAGGATATTATTTATAAATGGCTCTGAACAATTCCTGCCACATTCATCTACTAATAATTATATGTCATTGTTCTCATTAATGGTCTTAGGGTTTTAGTTGTAAAACTATTCCAACATCAGCAGTTTACTATGAGTTTCTGTGTAATTGTTTCTTATCTGGCTATTGTAGAGACTCTAAGGAGAAAGATGATGACAGTGCTGTATTTCTAAAAGTTTATTTTTAACCTAACATTCATGAATACCTTTTTGGTTAGAAAACTTTGTAATATACAGGAAAAGCTAAATTCTCCTTGCCAATCAGTCCTACTCTTTTTCTATAGATAGCACTTGTTATTTTGTGATGTGTTCCTTTTCGTATCTTTTCTTGGATATTTACACTCATTTACAGTTATCTGTAAAAATAAATATTTAAGTTGTGTGGGTTTACATAAAATTTATCTCATATGTCTTTAGCTCTTTAGTGTGTTAAATTTACAATCATGTCTTAGAAACCTTTTTAACTTTCCATGGTGTACTGTAATATGCATATACTATTATTTGTATTATTTCCTATCCAAGGAAATTGAGATTTTTCACCATCTACCTCTATTCTAAATGCTGCAGCAGTGAATATTTTTGTAAAGCATACCTCCTGGTACACATGCACGTGTGATATGTTTGTTATAGATCCTGCCAAACAAATGAAATTATTGAACTTCTTTTATGAACTTTTTAAATTTTTCTGATAGGTTTGTTAGTATTATTACTTATTTGTAGAAGTTTCTTATATATTTTGGATACTTATTTTTTCTTTGTTAGTCATGTTACTTTTCCCCCTCCGCCCCCTCTCAGTGTTCTTTGTTTAAATATATTTTATTGATTTTTTTACAGAGCGGAAGGGAGAGGGATAGAGAGTTAGAAACATCAATGAGAGAGAGACATTGATCAGCTGCCTCTTGCATGCTCCCTACTGGGGGGGATGTGCCCGCAACCAAGGTACATGCCTTTGGCCGGAATCAAACCTGGGAACTGAGCCAAACCAGTTTCGGCTAGTGTTCTTTGTTTAATTTCACTTAATGTATATTTTGATGTACACTATAAGAAAATTTAATTATTTTTCATTATTTTACATTTTTTGTCTTGGTAAAATTTAATTATTTTTCATTATTTTACATTTTTTGTCTTGGTTAAGGCCCTAATCATATTCATGAACAAAAGTCATAAACATTCTCTTATAACTTCTATTATTTTTATAGCATTTTTTTTCTGTGTGTGTGTGTGTGTGTATTATAAATATACATTTAAGAATAAATTAAGTATAGTAAGAATCTGCTATTTTGAGCTACCTGTCCCAATATTGTTTATTGAACAGTTCTTCCTGTTAGAACTATTTTAAAAGACTAACTATTAAATATGATTTATCACAGTAAAATCTCAGACATTTCTCATAGCACTATTTTTTTTCTGAATATTTCCTTGGACAAGGGAAACAAAAGAAAATATGAACAAATAGGACTACATCAAAGTAAAATGTTTTTGCTCAGCAAAGGAAAACCATCAACAAAATGAAAAGACAACCCACTAAATGGGAGACCATATTTGCCAATGATAATGGATTAATATCCAAAATTTATAAAGAACTTACAAAATTCAACATCAAAAAAACAAACAATCCAATTTTAAAAATTGGACATAAGACCTGAATAAACACTTCTGCAAAGAGGACATACAGATGACCAATAGGCATTTGAAAGATGCTCAACATCACTAATCACCAGAGAAATGCAAATTAAAAGCACAATGAGGTATTACCTCACACCTGTCAGGATGGCTATCATCAATAAGTCAGCAAGTGTTGGCAAGGAAGTGGAGAAGAGGGAACTGTCTTGCACTGCTGGTGGGAATGCAGATTAGTGCAACCACTGTGAAAGCAGTATGAAGTTACCTCAAAAAATTAAAAATGGAACTGCCTTATGACTCAGTGATTTCACTTCTGGGAATATATACAAAGAAACCCTAAGCACATTAATTTGAAAGAATATATGCAACCTTATGTTCATTACAGCCTTGTTACAACAGCCAAGATTTGGAAACAGCCCAAGTGCTTATCATTGCATGCGTGGATAAAAAAGCTGTGGTGCACTTACACAATGGAATATTACTCAGTCTTAACAAAGAAGGAAATCATAGCCTTTGAGACAACATGGATATACCAAAGAGCATTATGCTAAGTGAAATAAACCAGTCAGAGAGAGAGAGGTACTATATGACTTCACTCATATGTGGAATCTAATGAACAAAATGATATCAAGCAAAATATAGACAAACACATAGAAAGAGCGGCTGACACCTGTCAGTAGGGTGAGGGCCTGGGAGTGGAAGGATCAAGAAAAAAAAAACTCATGGACACAGACAACAGTGTGGGGTTTGCTGGCGCGGAGGTGGCATAGAGGGAGGTGGAGGAGGGGATAGAGGAGATAAATGGTGATGGAGAGAGACTTGACTTGGACTGTTGAAGACAATATAGCGTACAGATGATGTGTTGTGGAATTGTACACCTGAAAGCTGTAAAATTTTGTTAGCCAGTGTCACCCCAATAAATTCAATAAAAAATGAAAACAAAAATCTGTCTTTCAGGACTCTTGCTTTATTGATTTGTTATCTATTCTTTCCCAATATCGCAGTATTTTAATCATTAGAATTCTGTATGTGTTTTGATATGTAGTAGGCAGGTATATCTCATGGTTCATATTCAAAGTTATGTTGGCTATTTTGTGCATTTTTTTCTTTTGATATGAACTTTGCAGTTAGCTTTTCAGATTTCATATTTTATCATTTCATTGGGATTACATTAAATTACAGATTAATTTGTGGAGAACTATTGAGTTTTCTAACACAGGAAATTAATATGTTTCTGGCCTTTTTATATTCTCTTTGGTTTCTTAATTTTGAAATATATCAAATAAAGATTAGAGGATAATGTATCAAACACCCATGACCAACATCAAATTTTATTATGACTTAACATTATGCTATACATTTCCTTTACGTATCATTTTTTAAATAATAAAACATTAAATACAGAGATGAGAGCTCCTTTTATACATCTCCTAGGTTTTTCCTCCTCCTCCTTTCTTTCATTCCAGAAATACCATAGCCTTAAATATGGTCAAGAAAGGTATTTTTATTTGATAAAGGGGATATATTATTATGAGTCATGCTTACTTGCTAGGGTCATTTTACACAGTGTAGACATGCTCATGTTTTTATGTTTTGTAGAGAGTATCCATGGGTGGATTATGTTGTATGTTGACACCCTGATAAAAAAGCTAATAGGGTGATTTTTAAAATGTCTGGAATTTTGTGATTTCTGCCTGTGATTTTGTGATTGTTTCATGTTTCCATATATATATATATGCCTGATAACACCAGTAATTTTAAAGTGTTTTTCAAAATCAGACTTTGTTCTTACTTCTCATGTGTTTCAGGTTCAATTCCAAACTGACTGTAGTTCCCTGAGAGATTGTTGTGTTCAGCTCACATGTTAATGCATGAGGATGTCTGTCAGAGGGTACAAAGTGGTAGATGTCCTGTTCTAAATGTGCAGTGCACTGTTACCATATTTCAACCTCATTCACAATCTACTGATGTTTCTTGCATTAATATTTGTGCAAACCTTTTAGATCATCTTATATTTTCATATATTTCAGCTCATATCTGAGAATAAAACATGTGGATATTTTTAGTCTTTGTCAGCTGTAGCTCTTACGTGGTCCTGTTTTAATTTCTCAGGTACTAATTTAACTGATGGGGATTTTCTTTTGCTGGAGCTTCTACACTGGTTTAAGGAAGAATTTTTCCGATGGGTGGATGGCATTTTGTGCAGCAAATGTGGTGGCAAGACGAAGTCTAGAGGTGAAGGATTGTTTCCCACTGAAGACGAGTTGAAGTGGGGTGCAAACAGAGTGGAAGATCATTACTGTGAAGCGTGCCAGTTCAGCAATCGGTTCCCGAGGTGGGTATCCGTTGGACAGTCAAGTCTTAATGGAATGGGTAGAAGAGAATTTTTATTAAATTTCTAATCTTCATTTTAATTATTAGGACAAGGAACGACAAGGTATGATCGGCAGGCTAAATCCAGCCCACATCCTATTTTTATAAATAAAGTTTTTTGGACACACCCATGCTGATTCATTTATATATGTTCTACAGATATTTTTATATTTTAGTGGCAGAGTTGAATACTAGAAACAAAGATCATATGGCCTGCAAAGTCTAAAATATTTACTGTCTGTCCTTTTAAAGGAAAAGTTTTTGACTCTTGCTTTTGAATATAAATTGAGTGTAGACCGCTGTTCTCCAGTTTTGTGATAATTTTATAATTGGAGACATAGCAAACATCTTTGAAAAAACAACTTCCAAATTAGCAAGCATCTTTAAGTAGTTGAAAAGAATAAAGTTTCAATCAAAATAATCATTAGAGACAAGAAAAGGATTTTAAGTAAAATTGAGTTCACCTAAGCTTAAAGCTTCATCGAGTGGTCTGTTAAAGTTGTTTACCTTTTAAATACAGTGATCTAATTATACTACTTGTTATGTTAATGCTAATGCTCAAAGCAGATTTCCTGGAAAATCTCTGCCTGTGCAAATCCTGTCTGTCCTTCAAAGCCAGTTCAAATACTAGCTCTCTTCCCTGACCACTCTCCTGTATCCCTAACCTGACCTATTGTAAGGTCTGTATCACATTCTTCTGTGTATTCAAATTAGTTATGTTAATCCCTTCTCCCTCTTAGGACTGTAAACTCCTTGAAGGCTGTACCATTGTTTAATCATTTTTACCAAAGATTCTAACACTGCCTCATACATTCTAGGCTCTCTATAGTCATAACAAATTTAAAATTAGGAATATTACTGTTTAGCACAGACATAGTATTAATTCTTTAAAATTTTTAGTTTTGCTACTGAATCAAAGCTTTTTTATTGTTATTTAAAACCAGGTATAATAACCCTGAGAAACTTTTGGAAACGAAATGTGGACGGTGTGGCGAGTGGGCCAATTGTTTTACACTGTGCTGCCGGGCCTTAGGGTTTGAAGCTCGCTACGTTTGGGATTACACAGGTACAGAACTGGTGTGAGCAGAGAGTAGTAGGGCTTTACAGAATGAAGGATTTTACAGTCTGGGCTTGTTATGTGCTGTCTTGTACTTTCTGGCCTTCTGAGTCAGAGCTTCCATTTGCCTTTTGTAAAATAAAAATACCAACCTCACGGATTTTTTAGGGGATCACAAAGTTTTTGTGGTGCACCTAGTATTTTGCATAGTTCTCTGCACTATAAACGTTCTTTTATTAATAATTTACCATGCCATTTTTAGTAATGGTGTTTCTATATGGATAAGAACATGTGTAATAATATGCTATAGAAATCTTTACTTTTGTAGGAATTAGTATAAAAATTTAGTAATCTTAAATCTTAATATACAAAAAAGTAATAAAAGCTATGTGAAATTAATTTTGTTCTTATTTAGAAATGACATGTCATCTACATGTCAAAAGGTTGTTTTCCTTTTTCTCAGTGTTTAACTTGTGTTTCATTTGTTATTATTTTCTTACAATGTAGAACATCAATAATCAGAAATCCTCTTTAGGCTTCCTTTTGGTTCTGGGTCTTAAAAATCGAGAGAGAGTGCATGTCCAAAAGTGACATTAACTTCTTCACATTAGCAAACTGATCCCCGTTTTCGATGCTATTGTTCAATATGTTCACTCTTTTTAAAGTTATAGCTCACATTATTTTTAATTAAGTCTAAAACCGACGGCATTAAAGGAGATATTCCACAAACATTTTCAAGGATTTCAAAGGGACAGAGAAAACAAGTGTACTAGAGTCTTGGGTGCCACAAAATGTTTACTCTTAACTAAGATTTAGAATATACACCTAACTTGATTATGTGGTTCTTACTTTAGGAGTTTGTAGATAGTCACTGGTTTTGTAAACTTTTTTTCTTCCTGTTGCTCTCTGGGGTACCTGAGCAGACCATGTCTGGACAGAAGTCTATTCTCCCTCTCAGCAGCGGTGGCTGCACTGTGATGCCTGTGAAGATGCCTGTGACAAACCGCTCCTCTATGAAGTAGGGTGGGGCAAGAAGCTGTCCTATGTCCTAGCGTTTTCTAAAGATGAGGTAGGCATAAGAGAACGCATTTTTTCCTGCAACAAATTTTGAAAGTATAATTGACATACAAAATGTGGCATGTATTTAAAGTCTATAATTTAATAAATCTTGTCATTTACATACGCTTATGAAATTTCCTTTACAAAGTCAAGATAGTGAACATATCCACTATCCCAGGAAGTTTCCACATGTCCCTTTGTTATCCCTTTTTGTCCTTGTCAGGGTCACCACAGATCTACGGTTTTATGTAAATGCAATCATATAGGGCACAGATGGCCCTATGTATGACTGCTGATGGTTTTTTAGCTTTTTATAATGTGCAAAAAGCAAAAGCAATTCAAATTCCCTAGAAACTGTACTTCGAATTCTAAATTTTGATCTTTTTTCTGGGCTAATGATGTGCTCTCATGCATCATACTCTCATGATGCTGGGAGTTGCAGGTTGCGGCCAGCAGTCAGACATCTTTTGTGTTGCCACAGAGGCGGGAGAGACTCCTGCCACCCCCGCTGCACTCACCAGCCGTGAGTCTGACTTCTGACTGAGTGCCACTCCCGCTGTGGGAGTGTACTGACCACCAGGGGGTAGTTCCTGTGTTGTGTGGGATTGGGCTGAAATCTGCTCTCTGACATCCCCCAAGGGGTCCCAGATTGCAAGAGGGTGCAGGCCAGGCTGAGGGACCCCATTGGTGCATGGTTAGGACTGGGGAGGGACATGGGAGGTTGGCCAGCTGGGGAGGGACCACAGGATGGCTCCAGGGAGTGTCCGACCCATCTCTCTCAGTCCTGATCAGTTAGACCCCATCAGCGAGCTAACCTACTGGTCAGTGTGTCTGCCCCCTGGTAGTCAGCACACATCATATCAACTGGTCGACCTATCGACTCTGTCCCCCTTAGTGGTCAGTATACATCATAGCAACTGGTCAACCAGGTCCATTGTCTGTCCCCTGGGGGTTAGTTAGTGCACATCATAGCAAGCGGTTGAGCAACCTTAGCCTATCATTAGCATATTACCCTTTGATTGGTTGAATGGAGAACTGGAAGGCTGGACACTTAGCATATTAGGCTTTTATTGTATAGGATTTGCCATCCACATGTCCACTTTGCCCACTTTTTTGTTTTTTGTTTTTATCATTGAGTTTGAGAGTTTCTTATATGTTCTGAATGCAAGTCCTTTATTAGACATATGCTTTGCAAAAAAATTTCTCCTTATCTGAGGCTTATCTTTTCATTTTTTGGAGAAAATAAATTGATGAAGTCCATTTTATCAATTTGTTCTTTCATGGATTGTGCCTTTTGATAGTGTATCTAAGAAAATTTTGCCTAATACAAGACACAATGATTTTCTCTTTTTTTTGTTTTTTTTTTAGAAGTTTTATATTTCTAATTTTACACTTTGGTGTGTGATCCATTTTGAGTTAATTGTGTATATACTCTGGGGTGTGGATTGAAATTCATTGTTTTGCATATGGATAAGGAACTTTCTAGTACCTATTGTTGAGAAGGTTATCTTCTCCATTGAATTGTTTTTGCAAAATCAGTTCTATAAATATATGTAATATATATTTCATACAGTAAAAATGGAAAAGGTTTTTTATTTGTTGTATTTTGGGAAATCAGTTTTAAAAAACCTAAATGTTCTGAAAACTTCTTCTTGTCACAATCTTTCTTGGAAGTGTGCCTGAACAAAATGAATAAAAAGCACATTCTCTGATTTTGTTCCCTAGGTTTTTGAACTTGAAAAAAGAAAAGCATTTAAAATTTTATGTTTAAGAATTACATTCTAGGTATTTAAGGTTGATGGTTGTAATCTTATTACATATTTGTATTCTGTAATTTGAGGTGGTTGATGTCACTTGGCGATATTCTTGTAAACACGAAGAGGTGATCTCCAGAAGAACTCAGATTAAAGAAGAATTACTTAGAGAAACTATTAATGGGCTTAATAAGCAGGTAGGTGATGGGCATTTGTCATTTTTGAGAGGATATTTGAACATTTTTATATAATGAAGAACTGGTTTTTAAAGTTGTAGCATTATTTTGAAAGCAACAATATTTTAATATATTAAATGTCTTTTTGTTAATTAAAATTTCTGATGACTTATTTTAAATATTGTACTTTTTTACAATAAATTGTTATGTCTCTTAAAGTTCAATGAAACAAAATTTCAGTATATATAATACTTGGCAAAAATATGTTGTTTTATTTATCCAAGCAATTGTGTCTTGAATATAATTACATACACACACACTAGTTCATGTATGGAAATTTCTAACACAACTCACAGGAAATTGTTAACAATGACTGCTTCTGAGAAGGCCTGGTGGTTCAAGAGGGGAGATTAAGTTTTGACTTTATACCCTTTGGGGAGTATTGAAATGTTTTTAACATATATTTGTATGTTGTTGTTTTTGCTCTGTTGGAAGGCAATTAGGAGTGGATCATCTTAATGCAGTCATGATTGACGTTGTAAGTCAGCTTTTCACTCTCTGTGGAATTTCGCCTTTAATGTGTAGTCTTTCAGAGATGCCAAGTTGAAAACCTGGAGTATTTACTAGATCCCTTCACCTTGGAAGGCTCTGAACTCCAATTATTTACAGCACTTTGTTTCTGCTAAAACTTCTTTGTTTTTCAGCGCTTTAGCCTTCATTTTATGCTTGCTTTCCTGGCCCACCGCCCCCTCCTCGTTTCAGTTAATTAGCAAATTCCTAGTAGGAAAAAGTAATGCAGTATTTTTTATTTTTTATTTTTATTATTATTGATTTCAGATGAAAGGAGAGGGAGAGAGAGATAGAAACATCAATGATGAGAGAGAATCATTGATTGGCTACCTCCGGCACGCCCCACACTGGGAATCAAGCCTGAACGTAACTCAGGCAGTGCCTTGACTGGGAATCAAACCATGACCTCCTGGTTCATAGGTCGATGCTCAACCACTGAGTCACACTAGCTGGGCAAGTGGCACCGTATTGGTTCACCTCAATTAACTTCTCTTGGGATCTTAACTTCTTCAGTTTGGCTACATTGGTGTATTCTATTGCATTCAAACAGGTTTTTATATATGTCTGTGTGTATGTGTTCACCCTTTTCTAGCTTTTCTCAGTGGGACAGTTGATCTGACTCAAGTAATTTACTGTGGCCAAAAACAGAGGTTGCTATCTTCGTTTTAAATTTAGGATATGAAAGTTCATGCAACATTGAATGTGGGTATAAAATGACCTCTTTACCTAAGTTTTTAAAAATTACTTTGAATATTCTAGTGTCCATTGTATTTTCCAAATAATTATACATATGAAAATAAAGTTTGTTACTTCTTTTAAGATTCCCTTAAAATACATGTCTTAAGTATATTCTTACTTAGAGTTGGACTTGCACGTTTTTCTAATCTTAACGACTTTTTTAACACATGTATTGCAGAGGCAAATGTCTTTGTCAGAAAACAGAAGAAAAGAACTTCTCCAGAGGATAATTGTGGAGCTTGTTGAATTTATTTCTCCAAAGACCCCTAAGCCTGGAGAACTTGGTGGAAGAATATCTGGGTCAGTGGCTTGGAGAGTAGCCCGAGGTGAAATGGGTCTAGAGGTATTTAATTCATTATGGCATAATAATCTCACTTTCCTGCTTCTTATACTGTGCTCTTTACTTACTTAAAAATTGCATTGGCCATGACCTTTCAATTAACTTTCAGCTTCATTATTAAAAACTGTAAAACCAATGATTGATTGTCCTAGTCTAGTCACATACAAGAGAGTTAGCAAAACATTTTAAAATAGGATTTTTCATAAATTTGTTGAGTATAATATAACTTTTACTGAATTATATGCAGAAAAATGCACAAATTGTAAGTATATAGCTGAACAGAGTTTTACAAATTGAACACCCATGTAATCATCAACCAGAATAAGAAATAGACTTGCATACATTTGGTATTAGCTAGAAATTATTGCTGCTGGTATGATTACTATTATATTGTCAAACTTATTTTAAGATATCTCTAGATTAATTTTCCAAAATTAAATAATGAACAATGGAAATATAATGTCTATAATTAGAGGCTAAGTGAAAACATGAAGAAAGTACAATAGACTGTCCCTTTCCCTTAGGGAATTTAAAGTTAACTCACTATAAAGTATTTTATTTACTTTTTAATAAATATATTCTTATGAAGTATTTAAAATGAAGGTCTAAGGTGATAATGTAATGAAAAGTGCTTGAAAGGAAAATAACCCACCACAATATCAATGTCGACAGTTCTAAACTACTTAAAGTTTCATATCTACTTTTCCTACATTTGCAACTCATTTCTCCAATAAAGAAATATGTCTAAAAGGAATGAATCCTCAGTAACTTTGTTTGCTTGTTAATTTCTCCAGAATCTTTAGCAGGCAGTTGGAAGTGTTGGTTCAGCCATAAAATTACAAGATCTAAATTCAACAAATCATTCAAATCACTGCTCATGCAGTGCAAGTTATAAGTATAAATGTAAATGAAGCCAGTTTAAAAGAGCTAATTTAATCCACAGCTGTGCTCAATTTAAAACATTGATATTATTTAGGTCTTCATTTCTTTTTATGGATGGATGTGCTTCCTCTTGTATGACATATAAGTTGATTAAATTTTAAAAATATGAATTGGGTCATATGCTCAGATTGTTTCCCCTTTTGAAATTTTTAAAAAATTTCTCTTATTACTGAAGACCATATTAGAGCCATGGATTTAAAATGTCATTTTCCTCTTTAGAAAAAGATGTTTATTTTAAAAGGAAATTGAAAAATGTCAGTCCTAAAAATTTATGGAACTATACCTCGAAATGAGTTGGTGATATCCTGTGATTTCTGGAAAGAATAGTTTCTTTTTTTTTTAAATACAATTTATTGAATTTTTTACAGAGAGGAAGGGAGAGGGATAGAGAGTTAGAAACATTGATGAGAGAGAGACATTAATCAGCCGCCGCCTGCACGCCCCCTACTGGGGATGTGCCCGCAACCAGGATACATGCCCTTGACCAGAATTGAACCTGGGACCTTTCAGTCCGCAGGCCTACGCTCTATCCACTGAGCAAAACCGGTTCCAGTGGAAAGAATAGTTTCATTTAATCTTAGACTTAAAAGATTTCGTGAAATTCAGATTGTTCAGCTGCATACATGGTATGTTCAATAACATATATTTTTCTTTTCCCTTTTACAGTTAGTTATCCTTGTAAAATATAGATACTGCTACTTTAAATTTTATTTCCATTTAGCTATGTCGATTCTGAAATATCTTTGTTGTTACATGCTTGTTTTGAAGCAAATACACTGACTTATAATCCCAATATCTAAAAAGAATAAACTGCTTTTATTTTACTTTTCTGACAGTAATAAATCATAGGTTCTACTATGGAATTATCTTCTTATTTATACATTTAATGTTACTGTTTTGTAATTCTGACAGTGATTACAAACACACACATGTAATTATTTTTTTCTTTCCTTCTCTAAGCTATATATTTTTAATGATTCTTGTACATTCAAAGGTTTTATATTGTTTAATACCAAATTCCCAATGCTGAACAAAAAAAGCATTGCCCACTCTCCTGAATGCTTCTTAGTAAATATTGTATCAAGACATTCACATAGACTAGAGCAGTAGTCTGCATTGATTGTTTCAGAATCCCCAGACACTCTCCTACCTTAGGATTCTCAGGGCTTTAGGTTTAGGTTTGAAGGATGAGAGAGGATCAAAGATATGGGATGTAGAAAGAACAGCATTCCACACAGTAGAAACAGCATGTGTCAAGGCACTGGGGCAGAAACAAACTGGATCTTTTTGAGGAACTAAAGGAAAAGTAATATGGTGAGAGCATAGAGACAAAGGGCAGAGTGGCATGAGAACTGGTTGGAGAAGTAGGCAGGGGCAGATCATGCAGGGTCCTGTAACCCTTGGTAAAGGTTTAGAGTTTCAGTACAGTGGAAGTCAGTGGAGTGAGTTAAGCAAGGAAATGACATCACAATTTACATCTTTAAAAAATCACTTGAACAGGAGAAATAAAACTTGAAAGCTGGGAGTTAATTTCAAGAGATAGTTATACTAGTTCAATTAGAAAACAATTATGGTGGAAATGAAGAAAAATAAATGAATTTAGGTGAACTTACAAAATCACAAAAATATAAGTCAGAGCTATTATTTATACTTCTCGTTTACTGTCCTGTAGCAGGTGTGCTATATCAACATTATACTGATCATGTTTAACCTATAAGGTATTTTTTTAATTTCTAATGGCACCAATTTTTCATTTTCATGTTGAAGGAATCTCTTAGCACTATACATAGCAATCTCTCTCCCTCTTTCCTTTCCTCTCTCTTTCCCTCCCCATGTACATATACAATCTATAGTCTTTCATTACCTTGAAAAACTAATTCTATTTTCCTTTTTAAGAAAAAGGAAGCCATGTTCATCCCCTCTGAAAATGAGAAGATTTCTAAACAGCTTCACCTTTGTTATAATATTGTGAAAGATCATTATGTTCGAGTTTCAAATAATAATGAAACCATTTCTGGATGGGAAAATGGTGTATGGAAAATGGAATCCATATTCAGAAAAGTTGAAACAGACTGGAACATGGTAATTTAATGCAGGAAACTGTTTAAAACCTTTGTCATTGTTTAAACATATGATTGATTTCATTTTTCAGTTGTGCATGATGTGAAAACTGATATGTCAAAATTACTTTTAGTATTCCATAAACCTGTAAAAGAAAATTGTGTTCCCAACATTTAACCAAGAGATCATAAGAATTTGTGGGTTTATAACAAGGAAGTGTTTCCATTAGAGGTTGGATTTAATACTTTCATTGGGAAAAATAATCAAGTATATGACCAATACATATGACTAATTTTTGCATAAATATATAAGGTATATTGTTATTTAACTTATTCACAAGTATGTATTGATAGCCTTCTAAGGTGGACTATAATGGAATATAGCATGTAGTTCAAAGTCCCAAGAGATAACCATTTAATATACCTTCATTGCATAACAATATGTATAGTTAACAAGTAATATTAGTTATTTCTACTCTGTCTTAAAAAATAAAGAAATGGATTGCTAGGATTATAGTAGTTCCCATATGCCAACTTATATATTGTTGTCCCATTATCTGTAACAAATAAGAAGCTTTGCTTTTAGTCTGCCCTCCCCCTTAGAGAAGCACCAAAAATAAACTCAGAATTATTCAAATGACCTCACTAGATCTAACCATGTTACTGATATATTTTCATAGGAGTTAATGAACTTACTAGGGAGTTTTTAAAGTTAACTTGACAAATGTTTGAATGGGAAAGGAATTGTTCACTTGTAAGACCTTGGGTACATTAAAGAGTAACAGCATCTACTATATGCTTATCATTGTTCTAGGCAGTAATCAGAGTACAGAAGGCATGCAGAGATGAGGTCCCCGCTTTTTTTCTAATCATAAGTCTTTATTTTAAAACTTATCTTGGTGATCTTTTTGTACTATACCAAGAATAGCTTATAGCATTATTAAAACTGTAGATTTTGGAACTTCCTTTTTTAGTCAAAGAAAGGCTTATAAAATGAAATATAAAATTTTAAATGTCAAGATATGAATCTGTATTTGAATATGAATCTTTATCAATTATATAGTTGATGAGGGCACTGAACAACTTCCTGGAGACTATCCTTAGCCAAAAAATATTTTCTGAACAGAAAGCAGGATCGAATAGATATGTTTTTATTCAAGGACTAATTTGGTTTAGCATGCCATTCTTTCTAACCAGCAATGTGAATGGAGTACGTAATGGTAGAGGAACAAAGCTGTGTTGCAGAAAAGGTGATGTGCTGAGAAACAGGTCTGTTGTATGGCATAGTTCTTCTTTAGTTACTCATTGGTTCATCAGCAAACATTTACTGAGTGCCTGCTGTGCTAGGCATTGTTGTCAGCTACACGGGAGAAAAAGATGGGAGGTACGGTGTCTTCTCTCGCAATCTAACGGGAAACCGAAGCATAAACAGCCATCTTAACCACGATGAAGAGTATACTATAATAAGGATATCAACACATTGCCATGGAGACACTGAGGAGGGAGTAATTAGCTCTGGCTGTGGGAACTGGGCAAAGCTCCACAGAGCAGGCAGCATTTGAGCTGGACGCTGACAGATGTGTAGGTGTTCATAAGGCAAGGGAAGAGCGTGTGGCTAGAGAGGCTGTACTGTATAAAAAGGTTGAAGTAATGTAAGTGAGATGCAAAAACCATCACATGAAAAACAGGCCCCTACTCAAGTAAAGTGTATGCCTTGATATGCTTTTATGAAGGGCATCTTTTTAGAAGTTGATTTAGTCAGTTCTCAGTTACAATATTTAGTTCCCAATGTAGAAAAATATTAGAGTCTTAACTATATTGTAGAGACTAATAACTCAGAAGTAATATATTTCCACTAAAACTTGAATTTTCCTCCTAAATTAGCATTTTTAGTTCTCTACTAGCATGTCCCCAGTTAGGGATTCTCTAGCTCCACTAAATAGAAGAAGCCTATTTCTTTTGTTTTTTTAATTTTATATGCCAATTATAGTTGACATTCAATATTATTTTACACTAGAGATTCGGTGCACAAATTCGTGCACGGGTGGGATCCCTTGGCCTGGTAGGCAGTCAGGCCCATCAGGGCCAGCTGTCTTGGGGAGGGACCATGGGAGATTGGCCAGCTGTAGAAGGTTGGCTGTGGAAGCGCACTGACCACCAGTATCTCTAATCTTACTAATCTAAACAGTTGGCCCATATGTCTTTCTCCTACACTAGTCTAAATTCTCCTTGTCACTTGCCTCTTAACATTATATCTTAAGTGCCAAGTACAGTGTCTGACAATGTGCATGTTTGCTGAATGATGAAATGAATTAATTCTTGACATAATGCCATACATCAAAAAGTGCCCTGGCAACAAAGAATGAAAAATTGCTCAAAAATGCAAAATTCACAGTCTGAATGAAGATAGGGTTTATTGT
Source organism: Lasiurus borealis (assembly GCA_004026805.1). Lineage (NCBI taxonomy): Eukaryota > Metazoa > Chordata > Mammalia > Chiroptera > Vespertilionidae > Lasiurus > Lasiurus borealis. The sequence goes on from PVJN01010757.1 coordinate 32,066, forward strand.
GATGGTCTGCACAGCGCTAGGTGATATAAAATGTATGCCACATTCACTCAATCGTTCTTTCTTACATTCACCAAACTTTACTATAAACACTTTTTTAGATATAAGATACTATGATAAATATATGAATACTAAGAATAGCACAAAAGTGAGGAGAAAAAGACAAGGTCTCTGCCCAGGTAATATAATCTAGTAGGTGAGGGCAAATCTCTTCTAACACATATTTGTTGAAAAGATTCATGAAGAGGTACATAGTGTAGTAAGTCAATAAAGGGAGAAATGAATCCAGTTAGCTGGGACTGGAGGGAGTAAGGCTAAAGCCAAGTTCAAAGGACAAGAATAAGTTAATCTAACAGAAAGGAAAGAAAGTTCTGTGGAGAAGGCAGAGGACAGGGCAACTACAAGCAGAGAGCAGGGGGGTAACACAGTACAAGGCAAGGCCAGAGAGAAAGACACTTATCTGTTTCTTGCCCTGAGAGCATTTAGTAATGATCAGGGTTTTTAAAAAGTATTTATGGCAACCACACAGAGAACATTTTTTAAAAATATATTGATTTTCTATAGAGAGGAAGGGAGAGGATTAGAGAGTTAGAAACATCGATGAAAGAGAAACATTCAGCTGCCTCTTGCACACCCCCTACTGAGGATGTGCCCCCAACCAAGGTACATGCCCTTGATCAGAATTGAACCTGGGACCCTTCAGTCTGCAGGCTGATGCTCTATCCACTGAGCCAAACAGATTAGGGCAAGAACATTTTTGAAGGGACCAGGGCAGATGCAGGGAGACTAGTTTGGAAATCTATTAATATCACTTGTTATCACTTGCCTCTTAAAAAGTGTCCCTGATTTAGCTTTTTATATTCCTTTCACATTCACACATCACTGAAGAACGTACTTGCTAAATAGTACAATGCAGCCTCCTGTGCTCCTGGGAGGCTACCTCTTAGAGAGAATAAAAATCTCATCTAAATATACAAGAGCAGGCTGCATGTGATCTGTCTAGATTCTAGGATGGAGATTACAGAGGTAAAGTGTGGTGAGGAATAGGCTTGAGAATAGTCAAGGGGAAAGTACTAAATACAAATTGATAGTTACAAAATAGTCACGGGGATGTAAAGGACAGCCTAGGAAATATAGTCAATAACATTGTATTAACTAATTATGGTTCCAGGTGGGTAATAGATTTATTGGGAGGGTCACTTTGTAAATTATACAAATATCTGATCACTATGCTGTACATCTGAAACCAGTCTATAGATATATAAAAGCCTAAGTGACCATTACAACCCGTCGACTGAATGACCACTCTACTGGTCGCTATGATGCTCACTGGCCACCAGAGGGCAGACACTCAATGCAGGAGCTGCCCCCTGGTGGTCAGTGCACTCCCACAGCCAACCTCCTGCAGCTAACTTCTGGTGGTCTCTTCCCCACCTGACTGGCTCCGGGACAGAAAGAGAGTTTCTCAGTGTCATAAGGACAGGATGTGGAAGGAAAGGGTGTTTGGGGACGTGAGAAAGAGCATGTGCAAAAGCGCTGAGGGGAGTCACCCTAGCCAGCTTGGCCCAGTGGATAGAGTGTCAGCCTGCAGACTGGAGGGTCCCAGGTTTGATTCTGGCCAGGGGCACATGCCTGGGTTGTGGGCTCGATCCTCAGTCGGGGGTGTGCAGGAGGTAGCCTGTCAGTGATTTTCTCTCATCATTGATATTTCTATCCCTCTCTCTCCTCCCTTCCTTTCTGAAATCAATACAGAAATATATTTTTTTAAAAAGCACGGAGGAGAGAAACACCTGATACCTAGGGAAGAATAAGTAGTAGGGAATATGGAGCAGAACAGTGAGAAATGAGAATAGAGACAAACAGTTGTCAGGTCCCAGGGACTTTGATGACCTTGCCATGATGTACTAAGAATCCATGGCAGTTCAGGTAAGGAAAGGATGTGATCACACTAGTGATCCAGGGGACATTCCAGAGGCTCCAAATGGGAAAAAAACCAGAAGCACAGCAGAGAGAGAGGACAGTGGAGACTGGTAGTGACTCATGTTTGATTTCTGTGATGAAATGGAATAACCCAAAATAACGTTGATGAACAATACCAATTTACCAGCCTTAAATTAAAATCTCTTGAAATACAACTGCTCTGCAGGATATCTGTAGGAATGTCTGCTGTGCAGTGAACTTAATTAGCGTTAATCCCAGCAGCCTAAGCAGAAGAATAACTAAGAGCACACTAGAGAACAACTTCAAATAGTGTAGTACACGCTGAGCCTCCAGGAATCCATAGGAACCGGCAGACCAGCCTTGCATGTAGTAATTCGAAAATCTCTAAGTGAACATCTTCTGGGGAATGTGAACTACCTAAAAAAGCCGGCGTGCAGATTGCTCTGTCTTGGAACTAGTGGTTACAGACACAACCCAAAGAGCCAATTTGTGTACATTGTGTAACTTAGACCTGAGTCACAGACACAGTCTTGTTCCTGCCCACAGGTTGTGATGTGCCTGCGTGTCCTTACAGATGCCAAAGAGGGGTAAGGGTGGGTCGCTTTGGGGTGCTAGATAGATTTCAGTCCGCAGGGGGAAACTCTATGACGTCTGTAAAATAGGGGTAGCAGCACTCTCCTCTTAGTAATTGGTCCCATAAGTTGCACAAACAAGCATATAGAACTACAGTGGTACCTCGAGATATGAGTTTAATTTGTTCTGTAACCTTGAGGCGTGGGAAACTAAGACACTCGAGTCACGGTAAATTGGTGGGTCGTGTGCAGCCGGCCGATCCACAAGATTACTCCTATCTCAAATGTTGCTCGTATTTCAAAGCACAAATCGCTCACTCGTCGGCTCGTATCTCAAAAATCTAGTATGTTAGGGCACTCGTATCTCGAGGTACCACTGTATACATAATAATGACACCTATGAATTTAAAAAGACAATAGGCAAAAGTTGTCTAAAATAACTTTAAGAAGTTAGGAACACCCAACAGTTACACACAAAAAAAAATAAGGTTTTTTTGGGGGGGGGAGTCTCAACCAAAAAAAATGAGTATTTGAAAGTCTAATATATTGTTCTAAATAAATTAGAGTTATTCATTCTGTTGGTATTAACACATAGAGAGGACCATATTTGGAGGTTTATGTAAATCCTATTGTTTTGGTGCATTTTAAACTACCAAACTAAGTATGTATATTCTTGATAACTTCCTGATACCTCTAAAAATGCTGAGTTAAAATAAATTGGTTAAAATGCTCCAGACAGACTGTATTATGTGAAAAAATATAATAGGAATTTGCAGTATAAATAGTGTCTGTTTTATCTGCATTTACTGCGTCTTTAGCCTGAGACTTTTTATTTGCTCACAATGTGTTTGATGGTTTAAGCATTTAAGAATTCAATGATGATCCATTTTATCCTTTAACTGTTTAGACTCTTAAAAGCTGATGCCCTCAGGGTTAAAAAATGTAAGTAAGAAACAGGCAGTCCTCTCACATATGTTCAACAACTATTATAAACCTCCTGTGACAGTTAAAACCACAATTCTGGCCCAGAGCCACGTGGTATAATGAAGACAGTTCTTGGGGTAAGCTAGCAATTTGAAATTAGACTGACTTCAGCCTATCATATTTTATACCTACACTTTTGAGGGGACCTTTAAAACTACCGAGCCCTGAAAATCTATTACATGGAAGTATTTACCGAGATATGAATTTGAATGTATTTCTGTATTAGTATTACTTTCGCCCAGTTTTTTAGTTCTTTACAACCCTCTTTCTTCTTGCAACCCTGTTGTTTGGCTCATCTTTTCCAGAAAGTGTCATTACTAGCCACTTCTTTGAAGGAGTAATTGGACTATGGATAGCCAGTGGTTTCCAGCAGGTGAAATTAATGACTCCCAGGAAGCATGGGTGCAATCCTGAGCCCCGGGTTCTCCTTACAAAGAGCTCTGAGAGGAGCATGCTGTAGGAACTCCTAAGCAGCAGCAGATGTTACAGTGAGGCTGCCCTGAACTTCAGGGGAGCAGTTGACAATTACATACATATAGGTTTGCCATTCAGAGCAATTGTCGATTATGCACATACTATAGGCCTAGCACACCAAATTCATGCATGGGTATGGTTCCTAGGCCTGGCCTGCGATCAGGGCTATTTTCCCTGACTGCCTGAAGCTGGCCCTGCCCCCCTCCCCCACCCCACCACCACCACCACCACCACCTAACCCTGGTTCCCTGTTCACCTCAGGCAAACAGAGCCTGTGGTCTGATTGTCTTAGGTGAACAGGGAATAAAATAAATATATATTTATTTATAGCTCTTTCATCATTGGGTGACTGGGGCCTGTGGGCTGGGAGCAGCTCCTGCACTGAGCAGCTGCCCCCTGTGGTCAGTGTGCATCATAGCATCTGGTCGTTCTGCGGTTCAGTTGATTTGCATATTACCCTTTTATTATATAGGAATAGTCTGAGAAGTTCAAATCATTTTCCTTGGGGGGTGATTATCTAGTTGTTTTATAATCTCCAGCTCACTGATTTTAAAAACTTCCAAATTAAATTAACTGACATATTTAATCTGGAAGAAAAATATCCATAAGTTGCCAAATTGGATAGAATATTGATAGAATGCTAGCAGTGATTTTTCACTTGATGACTAAAGACATGGAGTAGGATTTTCATGCAGCTGTGTTTTATATGGTACCTTTAACTATTGACCCCTGAGAAGTAGATTTGACATTTCTAAAAGAATATGTGTGTATATACATTTTTTTTATTACTTAAATACTGTTTATGAAATCCTTTGAATTCAGAACCTGTTCCTCCAGAGAACTATTATTTGGTTAAGTTCAGTCATACAAGTATACCAAAAATAAAATAGTTACATTTGAGTAAGAGAATATTGGTAGTTCAAGGTGAGATAAAATTTGGGAGGACTCTGAAAGATGAGAGTTTGGATTTAATGCAAGAGCGGGGTGCTGGCATGAAGATAGTGTAAAGTCATGACTAGTGGTAAATGCAATATAAATGGAGAAGGCTTCCCCTCACCCTCCATATTCATTTTTTTTAAATGCATAGATTATTTTGGGGGTTCTTTAGTCATAATAGTTAAAGAGTTAGATCCTTAGAGGTTTGAGCCTGGGTGAATGCAGTTACCTGTTAAAGACCATGGCTGTGGAAGTCAGTTTTTATGTTGTCATTTTGAAGAGTTAGATGAAACTATAATAGGAGATACACTGGAAACATCCAATAATCTTGGATACCTTAACTAGTATAGATTTAAAGTGGTAAGGGGCATTGATGGTGAAGGAATGGGGAGCGTACTATTTAGGAGGCAAGCATGGATACTACCTTTTGTTAAAACATTACTTAGCAGTGGCTGAGGTATTTTTATTTATTTATATCAGCGGTTCTCAACCTGTGGGTCGTGAACAGCTAGCAGGGTCTCCTAAGACCATCAGAAAACACAGATATTTACATTAAGATTCATAACAGTAGCAAATTACAGTTATGAAGTAGCGACAAAAATAATTTTATGGTTGGGGGTCACCACAACATAAAGAACTGTATTAAAGGGTTGTGGCATTAGGAAGGTTGAGAACCACTGATTTATATGATATGGCTCATCTCACTCTAGGAAAGCTTATCTGAAAATCCAGGCTTTGAAAAGAATATAATTTAAGAAATAATTGCATTTAAAATGATTCTTCATTTTCAGCAGGTTTCATCATAAAATTTATTTTAAATAGCTGAACTTATTAATTTAAAAAAGAATATGACTTGCCAAAATTTGATTAACATGCAGCCCTTTAGGGCTATACCTGTTGGGCTACTTGTGTTCAAATAATATCTTTCAAAGATATTATAAGAAAAACTGATAACAAAAAATTTTAAATGTTAGTAGTAAAAATATTTTTGGTGGGAAAAATTAGGTTTTTAAATAACCATTTGTACATAGTACCCTGTGAAAATAAGACTTTGACTATATATGTTTTCTACACTATTTCATTTTTTCTGACAATTTCTTTTTTTCCCTCCTACTTTGTAGGTGTATTTAGCTCGAAAGGAAGGATCATCTCATGCTCATATTTCCTGGAAGTTTGAGTGTGGGTCAGTTGGCCTAAAACTAGATAGCATTACCGTTAGAACAAGTAGTCAAACCTTTCAGACTGGAACAATACAGTGGAAACTGCGATCTGATACAGCACAAGTAGAACTGTCTGGTGGTAAGCATTTGGCCAGAGAATTAATCATGAAGTGTGTATTTAACACTCTAAGTAATTGTACTTACTTGAGATGTAGTTTCGAGTTTTTTATACCCAAGAGTTATTTATACTATTGCAGAAAACAATTAAAACCTGTATAACCTCATTCTAATAGAAGGGCTTATGTTTTTTATTTTGAAACAGATGGAAGAAGAATAATCATTTCTTTATTTCAAAGGACACATTTCCTCCATGAAGAATAATTTGTTTTTATATTTATATTTTAAGGGTTGATTTTTACCTACAAGTGTATAAAATGCATCCCCAAACTCTTTTTTATGTTATTTAAGTTTCCAAAGCAAAGTGTTATTTTTTTTTTCCTCCAACAGATAAAATTCTTCGCTCCTATCATGATTTTTCTGGTGCCACAGAAGTTATTTTGGAAGCAGAATTAAGCAGAGGAGATGGTGTTGTTGCTTGGCAACATACTCAACTATTTAGACAAAGCTTAAAGGACCAAGAAGAAAATTGTTTGGAGATAATTATAAAATTCAGTGACCTTTGAGAACCTGAATATTATAGAAAAGCTGGCAATAATCAAGGACTTACCATGTTTTAGATTAGTCTGCTGGTTCAGTGCATGCTTAGTGGGCAATTTTCTCTGCTAGCATATTTCTTTTGCTGGTTATCCATCATGTAACCCTCATGGAAATATATCTTTGTACTATGGACCATAATTAAACCTTGAATTAAAAGTTCCCTTCCATATGTGACTGTAATTTGCAGTAAAGTCTCATTGCCCCATTATGAGATTTTAATCTAAAAAGTATAAGCATAGTTTAAAACTAAAATGAAGGTATTCATGATTAAGTGCGGTTCATGATTATGATAAACGTTTAAGCTAGTAATAGTAATTTGATATTTTATGATCAGCTTTTCATTTCTTCATAAGTTAATTGAATCAGGTTTCCTAAGATTTTTAATTTTTAATAACTGTGAAAGTGTAGTATCTCATAAGTTATAATGCATGAAAATTTTTATGATTGTAAATACGTAGGCATTTAAAATAAATTGAATTATTTTGCTTTATATCTTTTTAGTGGTTACTTTGCCTAAATAACAATTTTTAATAAGTATGCGAACCATTGGAAACTGCTTGAATAGACAAGAGTTATGAAAATATTGACTGCATAAATTTATATACATTATAAATCCATATGTAGACTCATTAGAAAATGTTTTACTTTTGATTTTTCTTTTGACTATTTTTATCTACCTCATTGAATAAACTATCTTGACTTTGAAACTATGTAACTGTATTATTCAGTATTTATATGCTATATCAAAAGTTGCTTGTGTTTCATATAACCTCTCCAATTAAATTTAGTGAACATTTATTAGCATGTGTGTGCAAAAACATTGTGATTGCACTGTGAAAGAGACAGTGTAAAATAGTGCAAAGTTCTCAACTTTTCATACCAGAAAAATACATTCTCAGAGATTCTCATCCCGTGCAATTCAGCAAGTGTATGTATGCTTTATAAAATACATACTATCATTCTGGAACAGAGGTTTTCTATTTTCTATTTAATTGTAGTCAAATTCAGTTGAAGATCACTTTCTTGATAAAAAGTTTCATTTCAAGAAAATTAGTTTGTACATCTAGAGTTATTAATGTGGTTTAATACTAGAAAGTTTTCAGGAATTCTTGGATTCCTGAGTTAATCATTGCATTGTATGGTGGCCAAATACATGAAATTAGAGATTTGATTCTTATCTGTCTTAAGGTGTCTGGTATGAGTATGTTGATGATCAGGAGAATAAACCTCCTTAACCTCTTCAGAGAAACAGGAAGATCAACAAGCAGTTTTATAAATCTGTACATATATCTCTACATATAAAAGCCTAAGCGACTGGCCAACCAACCAACTGGTAGCTGTGACATGCACTGACCACCAGGGGGAGGATGCTCAATGCAAGAGTGGAAACCACAGGCATAGAAACATAGAATAGACTGATGAATCTCGGAGGGGAGGGAGGGAGGTGGGAAGAGATTAATTAAAGATCTTATATGCATTTTAGAGGCCTGGTGCACACATTCAGCACAGATGGGGTCCCTCTGCCTGGCCTCTGCCCTCTCACAATCGGTTCCTTTGGGGAATGTCAGAGAGCTGGTTTTGGCTCAATCCCCGCAGGCCACGTTGAGGGACCCATGAGTGCACGAATCCATGCACCGGGCCTCTAGTATAATAATAAAAATGTGGGAATTCAACTGATTATACTTCATCTGTGAAAAGGATACATCTTTACTGTGGCTTTACACAGGAAAAGGATGTGCTATACACTATAGAGTTGAACTGAGAGTTTCAATTCCAATCCATGTTATTACATACTTAATTATAACAGAAAAGGTTGGAAATAGTACAGAAAGTGTGGAATAAAACAGTTCTCAATAATGTTTCAAGCTAAGGGACAGTAACTTAACAAAGAAGGGCCCTTGGTACCAACATACTCAATAAACAGGCACTAATACGAGGGTTCACTTTTTACAGCAATCGTTCGGCCTGTGTGACTGAAGAGTGGATGTGAAGCACCGAGAAATAACTGCACCACGTTCTTAAAACATGTTGAGATTGATTAGCCTTCTGCTGCCATTGCTCATTTTTTAAAAAAAGAATGTATGCTTTGGATTCAGCTCCGATCCTGTCATGAATTTTACAGAGTCTGTTTTTTGTTACAGTGGTGTGTTTTTTGTTTTTTGTTTTTTTTTAAATAAGTCCTTTGGTGGAAATCACATTCTCAAGAGACAATATCTGAGGCTTTGATCAGTTTACAAGGAGAGAAAGTGCCCTGGATTAAGGGAGGGCAAGAAAACACCTTGTCATGGATGTTTGGGATAGGAAGGGTTATGAGAGATCATTTCACCCAGGCCCCTCACTTTTCACTGAGAAAACACAAACCCAAAGAAGTTTCATGATCAAATCCATCCAAACAAGTTAAGGGATTCGTGACATAGGCAAGATTCACTTAGACATCTCAGCTTTCTCTTCTGCTAAGCTTCAGGGTTATAGAATGATAGTCCTATTGTATGGGTTGTTTTAATAGGTGTTTCATGAATATAGGTCTTTTGATAGGTACATTCTGTTTGAGGCGGTATTGAAATTGATATTAAAATCAATGATTTTTCTATCTATAGTTAAACTCTTACGAAAAATAAACATTGTAATTTGACGATAAGATATGAGTGCTTTGTATTTGTGTAATATATTTTTTTTATTGTTGATAGTTTACAGATATCTCCCTGTGGACCTTCTTTCAGACCCATTGCCCCTTTTTTATCTTCCCCAGGGACAACTATAGTCAAGAATTTAGAGTTTATTTTATCTTTTTGAACTTTCACTATTTACATATATTTAATAATAAATATTGACTTGTATAATTTTAAATATACCTAACTAGTATTGTAAATAGTACATAATGTTCTACAAATTGCTTTTTTAGTCATTTTCTAATCTATGTTGATATAGACTTACCTATCTTAACTCCTACATAGATTCCATCATTGAACAGTACCATAATTTATTTCTCCCTTACCAACCTGATGTGCTCTTTGCTTTTTCTCAGTGTCTGTTACAAGCAGGTATTATTACTTTTATAATCAACGCTGTCTGTATTCCCCTGTGGGTAAAGGCAGATTCTCTCGGATATATTCCTAGAAATAGAATTGCTGAGTCAGGGGCTATGTACTTTTCTAAGGCATTGCCAATTGTTCTCTAAGAGGTTTAGTGCCAACTTACAGTGTTATTTGGCAGCTCACTCAAATTTCTGCTTCTCTCTATTCAGGCCTACACAAATTTTCCTTGAACCTTTATCATTTGTTGCCATTATGATCTGAGTTAAATAGTATTTTGTTTCTTTACTTTGCATTGCCCTGATTACTGATGAGTTTGAGTATCCTTTCATATTTATTAATCATTTGGGATCCTATTGTGTGATTGTCCATTCCAATATTTTGCCCTCTTTTCTAATGGGTTCTTTGTCCTTTCTCACTGATTTTTATGTCTTCATATATTTGGAAGAGCAATTTGCTTCATATATTTCTCTGCATATCTGATCTACTTGTAATGTCTGGATGATCTTTTTTTTTTTTTAAATATATTTTATTGATATTTTACAGAGAGGAAGGGAGAGGGACAGAAAGTCAGAAACATCGATGAGAGAGAGACATTGATCAGCCGCCTCCTGCACGCCCCACACTGGAGATGTGCCCACAAGCAAGGTACATGCCCCCGACTGGAATCGAACCTGGGACCTTTCAGTCTGCAGGCCGACGCTCTATCCACTGAGCCAAACCGGTCTCGGCTGGATGATCCTTTCTTTGTCAGACAGAAACAACACAAAACAACAAAATGCCATCTCCCATGCAAGATCTGAGGAAGATAACTTTTGACTTATAATCCCTGAAGCCAGTCGTAGGTAAAGGGCTTTGCGGGAAGAAAAGGGACAAAGCAGTGTCTGGCGGCAATAAAGAGTGGTGTGTTAGCTTCCTGGTGTTCTGGAAGTATAACTGAATGGAATTCCATGTGTGATTTATAATTTGGAGATGTTTCAGCTTAGGAAGAAATAAGTGCTTGAAAATGAAGGCATTCTCATGCTGAATTCTTTGGTGGAAAGAAATACTGTCATCTGAAATGTTATGTAGATGTAAAAAGACTGGAAAAAGCAAAAGAGAGCCTTTGATCTTCACTTAATAAATATGGAACCATCAAAGCTCTGGTACTTCTTGTAAACTTAAATTTGAAACAGATTACATGCTCAGGAAGAATGATGGCAGGAGAACTTTGTAAAATGAATCACGGAAGTAGTTGCATTTCAAAAAAAAAAAGCTCATGGTTGAAAAACACGAGAGCTATAATTTCCGTTGGATTCAACTCAACTGACAAATGAGTGTAAGCACTGAGTGGTTGGGCACTCAAGTCATGCATCTTGGCCACTAAGAAAAAATGTGATATTTTTATTAATAAAATACGATTCGCCTGAAAATGCCAGATGGCAGAGGAGTTGCCCAAAAGATAGAGTGCAGTTTTTCCTTCTCCAGATGTGTGGGAATGTCTGTCTACCCTGGGGTGTCACAGGTTCCTGTTGCAAGGGCTGGGTGCTTCATCTCCTGCTCTCCCTGCACATCTCTGTACAATCCTTGGTGCCAGTCCCTGGATACGTGCAGGAGCTGCAAGAATGCCTGCTCACAAATATGCGTGCATATTCACTAATCACTACGCCAAAAACATTTTTCAATGGAAATATTGTACATTTGATTTCTCAGACACTACACTCCATATCATAAACCATGATTTTTTGGGGGTGAGGAAACTTTTCATTTTGCTTTGTGAGTGCAAGTTAATTATTCTTCTTAGTTTGAATGTCATGTTGTGTCTAAACCCCATTTTTAGTGCATGTATAATCTTGACTTCACTCACTGCAGAAGGAATTGCATGCAGATGAAATTACACTTCTCTTTTATGAAATAATTCCCACTTGTAAATGTATTACAAGGGGGCTACATAGAGAGAAACAGGAAGAAATTGCAAGCTGTGTATTTAATATTGCTGCTATTTCCCTTTCTAATGGTGATGCCTCAGCAGATAGAATCTTTCAGGCACTGCTCCCTGGAGGACTATATTAAAGCATCTTAGGGCTCCACTAAAATGCAGATTCCTGGGCCCCGGGCAGATCTTTAAGTCAAAATTCTTAGGTTGAGGCTAGAGAATTTGGTTTATTAACAGTTCCCTGATTCTTAAATGGACAAACATTGGTGAACTGTTTTAACCAGATGCTCTCATTTTCATGATGAGGAAATTGAAGGTTAAAGGGGAGAAAACATTGGCTAAAATTCACACAAGTTAGCGATTCCTTACCCAGTGTCTAATATTTGGAAGCCTCTACTATGGTTAACCTGTCTCATTCTCCTTTTTTACCAAGTCTTAATGAGCATGGGGTTCTTTGGTTCTAACCCTTCCATCATTATGCACTAGCTGCTTTTTCTTTAATTCAATGCAAAAGGACTAGAATTTTTTTTTCCGGTTTACTTCTTTCAACTTCTAGAGAAGACCCAGGTTACTTCTAGAGGAAGAAGGTGGAAAGGAGAGAGAGAAAAAAAGAAGGTGTTTTAGATGAACTGCACCCATCTTTGCATCTTATTTTACTTGGAACCCACTGCTATATATATATTTGCCTGAAGACACAGGATGGCATTCAAGGCTTCCCATTCAAGCCGGGAACTATGTCCTATTCTTTTTGTTGCCTCTCTGGTACCTGGCATAGCACTCAGAAAGAATATAGTAAGAGGCAACAAAGGATAAAGGGATAAAATGCAGAATAAAAGAAACCCATAGTGGGTTCACTGCCTCTTCAGGGAACTGCTATTCTTTGGGGTTATATTTAGCAGTTTTGCCCCTAATATGCTAAGTGTCTGTCATCCATTCAACACGTTTTAAAAATTTTGTGCCCACTGTACCATGGATTCTTGTATAAACTTGTGAAATATCATTGAAGATCTGCTTCTCAACTCTTTTTTATCTTTCCCATAGGTAGCAATTCTATCTAATAAAAGTAATATGCAAATTAACTGTACCACTATACCCACCAGCCAGAGTATGCAAATTAACCCAACTAAGATGGCTACTGCCACAGAGAGAGCAGGAGGGAGGCTTGGGTTGCCCCTGGCAATGGAGGAAGCCAAGCTTTCTGCACAACCTGACAGGCAGGCCTCTGCTTAAGGCAACAAAGTTTCAATGGCTGCCACCACTGAGCAAAGCTTGGGCTGTCCATGGCAATGGAGAAAGCCAAGCTTTCCACACACCCTGGCTGGCAGACCCCCACTAAAGGCAACAGGGTTTCAATGGCAGTGTGAGCAGAAGGCCTGGCTCCACGCCAGGCTACAAAGTTTCAATTGTAGAAGATAAATAAATACCAGATATCAGGGCCTTTGCTTGGGTCGCTGGGGGGGGGCATGGCCAGCCTGCAAACCAGCACAGGCCCCTCGCCCAGGCCACACCACGCCCCAAAGCAACACCCATTCTGATCCAGGACACCTTTCAGGACAAACCAGCTGGCCCCTACCCGTGAACCAGGCCTCTATCCTACCTAATAAAAGAGAAATATGCAGATTGACCATCACTCCAATACACAAGATGACTGCCCCCATCTGGTCAAAAGATCCTGCCCCCATGTGGACACAAGATGGCCCACCACAAGATGGCCAGCAGGGGAGGGCAGTTGGCAGGGACCAGGCCTTCAAGGGAGGGCAGTTATGGGTGATCAGGCCAGCAGGAGAAGGCAGTTGGGAGGGATCAGGCCTACAAGGGAGGGACATTGGGGGTGGTCAAGCCTGCAGGGGAGGGCAGTTAGGGGTGACCAGCCCCATAGGATAGGGCAGTTAGTGGCAAACAGGCTGGCAGGGAAGCAGTTAGGCATAAATAAAGCTGGCAGGGGAATGCTTAGGGGGTGATCAGGCTGGCAGGCAGAAGCAGTTAGGGGCAATCAGGAAGGCAGGCAGGTGAGCAGCTGGGAACCAGCAGTCCTGGATTGTTAGAGGATTATCCAACTGCCCGTTTAGGCCCAATCCAGGTAGGATAGGGCCTAAACGGGCAGTTGAACATCTCTCAAGGGGTCCCAGATTTGAGAGGAAGCAGGCTGAGCTGAAGGACACCTCCCACTCCGTGCATGAATTTTGTGCACCAGGCCTGTAGTCCTATATAATAAAAGCCTAATATGCTAAGTGACCGTCATCCATTCAACCAATCAAAGCATAATATGCTAATGATAGGCTAAAGCCACTCAACCGCTTGCTATGATGTGTACTGAACACCAGGGGGCCGATGCTCTGACTGGTAGGTTAGCCTGTTGCTGGCGTCTGGCCAATTGAGGATGAGCGAGATGGGCCAGACATGCCCCGGAGCTCTCCCTCGGTTTCTCTCTGCCTGGCCAACCCCCCGAGGCCCTCCCTATACCCAATCATGCACTGGTGGGGTCCCTCAGCTTTGCCTACACTCTCTTGCAATCTGGGACCCTTCGGGATGTCAGTGAGCTGGTTTCAGCCTGATCCCACAGGCCAGGGCAAGGGACCCCACTAGTACACAAATTCATGCACCAGGCCTCTAGTCTCAGATAAATGGATATCTTTTCATTCTTCCTTAGGCACAGGGACTTGCCTACTCAACCCACATTTTGGTTCCTTTTCTGATTGTATCTATCAGCATATTCCAAATTGGCTTTTCTTTACCTTAATTATTGAGTTAAATAATTCCTTGTATTTAAAAGTAATAATCTAAAGCAAACCTATGGTTGAAATAATCATTGGGATGCTTGGATGGCTAGTAGCACATACCACATCTTTCGTAAAACTATATTGTCATGGCCAATTATTACTCATCCATCAGTTTTCCTTTTCTGAAGCTCCATGTTGAGTTTTCTTTCTAGTTTTGTAACTGTTATTTTGACATGTTTGTGTAAATGTTGACCTGACCAATATGTAGCTTATAGATAAAGAGCATGTTTGTATAAGAATCCTAGGAACTAACTTCAGAAGATACAGTCTCTGACCTTCAGTTATCCCAGCTCTAGGAGAATTGCTGACCTTCAACAGTAAAAACAGGATGACACATGCCAAACCATCCCTTGACCAGCTTTAAGGTCCTTATTGAAATGGACTGGGTCTGCATGGAGAGAACTTTTCAATACCCTTCCCTTAATCTCTTCCTTCTGCTTTCCCTCTCCCTCTTTATAGAAACTTATGCCTGCACTGAAATGTGGACATGGGCTTTGCAACAAGAGTCCCCCATCTTCTCAGGTGGTCAACACCTGAATAAACCCCTTTTCTTTTTCACCAGTTTCCTGTCTCACTGGCTTTCATCATGGTAGGCAGCCAAACCTGGATTTTGGTTACAGTTTCACAATTTCTCTTATAGCACCGAACATATCTCATAATTTCCCTGATCTATGCAGACATAGATGACTCCAATAGTTGGACCTTGTGCTGACATTTCAGACATGGCTGACTTCCATGTCTGTAGCCATGTGAGGTCAGTTTCCACGCAAATATTCCCTTGCTATTCTCAAACACAGCCCAGTATTCAGAATGGCAATCTTCTTGCTAACAAACCAATCTCTTGTTGAATTTTTAGTGTTTTGACTAGTTTTGTTATTTTGGTTTGTTTTTTGCCAAGTTTTTTATTTTAAGAGAAAGAGGTAAATGACAAAAAAAAGGCAGCTCTTAGCAAATATATTTTTTTAAATCAAAGTACCCATAACATGTCCTGAGATAATATAGATTCATTCTAGTTTCCAATACTTAACTTAGTAATATCTTAATAATGTCACCAATTCATTAAGACCATTACTGAGATACTTGATTCCTCCCTTCCTCCTCTGTCATTGCTGGATCCTTCCTAGATGCCAACTACTATAGTGAGAAGTGGGGAAACAGCCCAACCTTTGAAGAGCTATTTAACTAACTACTAACTACCTACCAACTAACACTTTTTGGGGAGTAAATATTTAATCAAAGATTTTTTTAAAAATACATATTTTATTAATTCTTCACAGAGAGGAAGGGAGAGGGATAGAAAGCTAGAAACATCGATGAGAGAGAAACATCGATCAGCCGCCTCCTGCTCACCCGCCACTGGGGATGTGCCCACAACCAAGATACATGTCCCTGACCGGAATCAAACCTGGAACCCTTCAGTACGCAGGCCAACGCTCTAGCCACTGAGCCAAACTGGTTACAGCATAAGCAAAGATTTTAATAAGACATTTTTTTTGTTTAGTCTAATATAAACAAAATCAGCCAGATTTTGTGGTACATATAGAATTAGTACTGATATATTCTTTACATTTGAATTGCAAATTTATTTACTAGTCTAAATATATAGATCAAAGATATCATTTCCTTATCTTGTTTCCTACTTATATGCTAAAAAAACAAAACACATTGCCATGTATAATAAAGATGAAATGACTATCATAGGAATTGGGAAGGACTTCTGACATCTGTGGCAAATATGTTTGGCACTGCAGGATGACAGCATTTTAAAGAGGACATGAGATTAAAACAGAACCTGGTGGCTGCGCATAGGCCTGTGGCCCTGGAGTTGCATGTAGTCTGTTTCAAAGATAATGGCAGATTGTGATTAACTCAGTATTAAGTAAAGCAGGTATAGCTCCCAACCCCCTCCCTGTCAAGTTGCCAACATGGACTAAGTTTGAACCTTTTGACTGGTACGATGCAGACAATTTTTATAAGAAAGTAAGGTTTCAAAGATACAGTTAAACTCAGCTTTCTGCAGTAAATATTATACCTATTATTAATTAATAGAAGGTAAATGTGTAAGAATATAACTATAATCAATTCCTTCTTTCAAAACGAATCACTACATAAATGATGGGTGGTATCATGGGGAAGAAATTACACACACTTTGGATTCTGATAGTTAATAAATTGATCCAACAACCATGAAATTAGCTATTGTCATCTTAAATGGAAGGTATATCACTCCAACCAAAAATCTCACTCCTCATCTCCAAGTGACTCCCTTTTCTATCTTTTCTATTTCTATCTATACTGCCACCTTATGTCATGAAACATTATCAATCAAGTCCTTGATAATTGCTCCTTTAAAATATTTCTAACTTCCACATAGTCCTTTTTTAAAAATATATTTTATTGATTTTTTTACAGAGAGGAAGGCAGAGGGATAGAGAGTTAGAAGCATCAATGAGAGAGAAACATCAATCAACTGCCTCCTGCACACCTCCAACTGGAGATATGCCTGCAACCAAGGTACGTGTTCTTGACTGGAATTGAACCTGGGACCTTTCAGTCCACAGGCTGATGCTCTATCCACTAAGCCAAACCAATTAGGGTTCCACCTAGTCCTTTTAAATCTCACAATGTGATTCAAGCCTGCACCCTTCCTCCCTGGTTTCTCTGCCTCCGGTATTTCCCTTTTCTAAAATATTTCAGAAATCACTGCTAACCTGATATGTGATCTTTCTAAAATATTCATTTCCCCAGGTCAATTGCCCGTTCTAACTTGCCCTTGATTCCCTACAAGCTTACTTCTTTGAACATAGTAGGTTTAAAAAAAAAAAAAAAAGGTTGAATGCCAGATGAACTAATTCATGAACTGGCTTCCAAAATGTGAAGTTTTGCTTTTGTTTAAGCTTAAACATGTGATCCACCAAAGTTGAACTTGTAAGTGTGGCACTATAATTCTTTCAGGTTATTTTCACCTACAATTACTAAATGCAAGGTGGCATTGGAAAATGATTGTTGACAGTGGAATCAACTAAAGAGATTACATCTTTAAATACACTTATAACTTATGAAATAATTTGGAGTCACCATCTAGCTTGTGCTTCATTAAAACTTAAATCATTTACAACATGTGTCTTTAAGGTGAAGAAACTGATTTCCATAATCTTCACTTGCAAAACAGCCTCCTTATTTTCTACCTCCCTGTGTAAGCTCAACCCTTCTTCCCATTCTTTTATTTTTAGACCCAGCCAGCATGTCAATCATCTGTCTGTGAGCTGCTCCTGAGTCAGACCATCCCTAAACAAGATGGAAACATTGGGGGTTTTGGGCTACCACATATATGTTTGTAAATCAATGGAATACACAGCGCTGGTGGAGTTTAATCATCCCATATTGAAGAGAGTTTTACACGAAACATTACACGTTTGCAAGGGTTAATAAGATCTGAAGATTAATTGTATAGAGCAGCTCAAAACGACACCTATAATCAAAGTGCACAAATTGAAGAAAGCCTGTGAGTTGTTTGAAACAGTTCTTAAGCTGATTCTGATGTATTCTCTCTCCTCCACAATCCTAACCGCTAACCATTGCTAGTCTTCACCACACTTAGGGTTTAGAACCCTCACTACTCACTGATAGGAAAGTTTTCTTTCCCTCTCAGCTTACTGTCTATAAGCACACCTGAAAAATGTATACCTTGCTAATCAGTGACTGCAAATGAAGGAAATAAAGTAAATTAGCCAGATCTACTATTGGATGATTCGGAATCATTGACTCCTGGATAATTGACTAGAATACATGTATGTCTTTGGTTCATAGTCAGAGCTCTTTTAGCTCTTCTGTTTGAACGCTCTAAACTTTCTAATTGTAGCTGCCCATGTTCCAAGCAGACTGGGGAGAGATGTGGGACATTTGCTTATGGTTTCAAAGTTATTTAAAATGTGTGCGGCTCTTTTGAGCTGCGGTAGACCCTTCTTGCCAATAAGCTAAGTTTAACATTTCTCTCAATGTGCTGGCATGATGTTGCTGCTGTAAATTGTTATTGTGTAGGTTGGGACTTTAAAGAGGAGTTATATGTTCAAAGGACTTCAAGCCAAGTGCTACTACATGTCTCTCCACAATCTCGTGTCCAGCCAGTGTGATAATACTACCAGTTACTCCTTCGTTTCAAGACAACACCTGTAGCAGAATCTCAAAACACCTGACAGCCACCTCTCAACGAGCCAATTCCTGCTGAAGTGGAAATCAGCAGGAACATATGAGGGGATACATGAAAGGTGCAGGGACTTCCTATGCCTCAGAGTGGGGATTATATTGAATATCTTTTTTTATTATTATTTATTGATTTTTTACAGAGAGGAAGGGAGAGGGATAGAAAGTCAGAAACATCGATGAGAGAGACATCGATCAGCCACCTCCTGCACGCCCCACACTGGAGATGTGCCCGCAAGCAAGGTACATGCCCCCGAGCGGAATCGAACCTGGGACCTTTCAGTCCGAAGGCTGATGCTCTATTCACTGAGGCAAACCGGTCTCGGCTTGAATATCTTCTAAGAATTATTTTTACCTGGGGAGCATTACCTTTTTCAGAGGCCTTTTCTAGTTTGCATTAGCATTATCAAAGCTGTTTCGTTACGTGAATTAGAAAATGCCCAAAGGAATGGATATTATTGATTTGATTCTGTTTGTACTGAAAACCAAGTTCATTAAGGCAATAATTTGAGGCATGTTTTGCGGACAGAATTTTGGAAGAGTTATATATTATCAGTTTTTTTTCTTTTTCTTTTCTTTTTTACAGTAAATTATAGTTCTGCTAGTCAGAAACACGGGCGCTAGTTTACTGATTTACTGTGTTCTATAGTCAGTTTCAAAGTATATTAGTTGACAGAGTGGAGAGACTGAGGGCTGTTAAGTAAGCCAGGCCTGTTCAAATCTTGGTTCTGTTGTTTCTTAACTGGATGAGATCCCTTAACCTTTCAGGACTTTTTCTTATCTGTATAGAAAAGGAATAATATCTTCCTTACTGAGTTCTAGATAGCTTAAAGAGAATACATATAAAATGCAAAGCATAGGGTTTGGGACATAGGTACATATTTAATAAAAACTGTAATAGATTAGAAATAGATGTTGCTATAGTTGTCAGAACTTAGAAATGACTCTATTAATACAGGTGCATGGAAATAAGTTTTTGAGGGGCAGCCTGGAAATCCCATCTTATTTAACACAAGGTGAACATGATTAGAAACAAAACACTCTTCTATGGGTAAGAGCACTAATCCCTGTCATGAGGACTCCACCCTCATGATTAAGTACCTCCCAATGGCCCCACCTCCTAAAACCACCACAGCTGGTTTTAGGGTTTCAACATACGCAGTTAGGAGGGAAGGCGTTTGTAGAAGGTGAGGAGGATGCAAATATTTAGACCATGCACTGTTCTACCAGTACACATGTATTCTGGAAGTCCTCAGAACTAGAGAGATTTCTTCTTAAACTGAAGAAGAGTGGTGATGGAAAATTCCAGAAAGTCTGCATTACTCAGATTTTGGTTATTAACTACGTAGTAGTTGACCACTGACAAACTGTTGGTTGGGTATCTCTCAAAGCACCAGGAGTCAATGTGCCTTATTTTCTAAAATTCAGCAACAGCCAAAACCGGTTTGACTGAGTGGATAGAGCATTGGCTTGTGGACTGAAGGGTCCCAGGTTTGATTCCCGTCAAGGGCATGTACCTCGGTTGTGGGCACGGCCCCAGTGGGGGCATGCAGGAGGCAGCTGATCGATGTCTCTCTCTCATCAATGTTTCTAACTCTCTAACCCTCTCTTCCTCTCTGTAAAAAAATCAGTAAAATATATTTTAAAAAATAAATAAAATTTAGCCACATTTTACGATTATCCTTCTCTTTAAAAAGGGTTTTGAAAAATGTTTTAAAAGTTAAACAAAGATGAAAGACATTGCATTTTAGTTCTGAGGAGCTCCAGCACAAGGCTCAAATCCATACAGACAAATGTCGAGGGGAGACGCTTTAATTTTTTAAGAGCAGGAAGCATGGTTTTGCTTTTCTCCCCTCCTTTTGCAGTGTTCACAGCATTTTAATAACAGCGTCCACGACGGACTAAATTGGGGTTTGGAGGTTTTCAGGATTCAGCTCGTGAGTTGGTTTTATGACCTTTCTCCAAAGCATAATATACGGCTGGGTTTCTTTCCCCAAATCCAAACAGCTAATAGGTTTGTTGAACTGTGCTCTCCTCCCCCAAAAAGGAGATTCTAATTAACTCAAGTACTTTGATTCAACAGCGATTTAAGAGATGGGGGATGGTGCTACATTTGGTCTGAGTTTCTTCTAACGTCCTTTGCTAGCCTCATAAAAACTCCTATGGATATGAATCTTAATAGATTTCAGTTCTGTTCTATTTTCACATTCCTGCCTGTCCTGAGGGAGTAGTAGAGTTTGGTTATTGTTGGTCTGGCATGCAGCTGGAAGAAGAATGCGGCGTTTATGGGAGTAGGGGGCCTCTCTGCTTGTTGTTGCTGCCAGAAACGTGTGTCTTGCAGCTCCTATGTTTGTGCAAGACATGTATGCAGCTCCTATGTTTGTGCAAGACGTGCACCTTGATGGGTATACGTGAGCCGGCTTAGGTTGGCATTAACTTGTGTGTAACTTAGTCGATGGAGAGATAGAAAAATTATCCATAACCTGGAGTATGTTCTCCCCCCTCTTCTCCTCTCACTCTTTTCAAATGACTTTCTGTTCTTAGAGTTACTTGCTTGGGTTAAGACACTGTGCTCTGCCAAAACCAAAACCGGTTTGGCTCAGTGGATAGAGCACCGGCCTGCGGACTGAAAGGTCCCAGGTTTGATTTCGGTCAAGGGCACGTACATTGGTTGTGGGCACATCCCCAGTAGGGGGCGTGCAGGAGATGGCTGATTGATGTCTCTATCTCATCGATGTTTCTGGCTTTCTATCCCTTTCCCTTCCTCTCTGTGAAAAATCAATAAAATATATTAAAAAAAAAAAAAAGACTGTGCTCTGAGGAGTCTTATTAACATATTGGACAGATAGCTTATTTGTCGGCTGAGAAAGCAGAGGCTAGAACCTTGGCACAGGTGAGCATGGGATGGGCCCATTTTGAGAAGGATGTTAAGTGACTGGTTCAAGGTCAGCTAGTAAGGCTACAACTATTCTTGGATTTCTTCCTTTTCTCCAAGCCTCTCAACCTGGCCATAGTTTTGCTTCCTTCCCCACTAGACTCTGGTTGAATTATTTCAGCTTTTGTCTCTCACACTCTACCAGCCCCCGTCTCTCCTTCAGCCTGCTTCTCCCTGAATATCAGGGATCTGTCAGGCTGCTGCTGGAACTCATTGCCTTGTAGCCTCTTCCCACTTCGCATGTTCTTCCTGGGCCAGTGTACCTACCTTCACTGCTTCACCTAGTAAACCTGTGCTGGCACGTTGCAGACACTTATCTGCATCTCAGCTTCTGTCCTGAGACCCATCTCCTCTCAATGGAGACAATTACTTAACATCCACACAGACTCTAGGAGGAGGATATGATGAAGTAAAGACAGTCTCTTCAATAAATGGTGTTGGGGAAATTGGACAGGTACATGCAAAAAAATAAATGAAGTAGACCCCCAACATACACCATATACAAGAATAAACTCAAAATGGATAAAAGACTTAAATATAAGTTGTGAAATCATGAAAATCCTAGAAGAAAACATAGGCTGAAAAAGTCTCAGACTTCTCACATGGCACCGATTTTGCAGATAAATCTCTGAGAGCAAGGACAACAAAGGAAAAAATAAACAAATGGGACCACATCCAATTAAAAGAAACCATCAACAAACTTAAAAGGGAACCCTCTGTATGGGAAAACATATCTGCCAATGACCCATCTGATAAGGATTATCCAAAATATACAAAGAACTGATACAATTCAACACCAGGAAGACAAACAATCCAATGAAAAAAATGGGCAAAGGGTCTGAATAGACACTACTCCAAAGAGGACATATAGAGGGCCAATAGTCATATGAAAAAATGCTCAACATTACTAGCCATCAAAAAGATGCAAATTAAAACTTCAGTGAGGGACAGAGCTTAGTGGTCCCCTGGATCTGTCTCTTGTTTCAACAGTGTTTGGAAGGAACAGACCCGGAGACACCCCTTCTTCCAGCCTCCGGCCGCCTTCCAACCTCTTTTCCAGTCACCATCTTCAGAACCACCTCAGCCTTAGCCTCCAAGACCAGCCAACACCATCTCTTTTACCTTAACTCCTTATTGCCAAACAAATGCGAGCTCTCAAATTCATCAGAATTATCCCACCAAGATGGAGGCTGCCGTCAACCTGCACCTGTGGGTCTCCCTCACTTACCTCTCTCTGGGCTTCTATTTTGACCTCAATGATGTGGTTCCGAAGGGTGTGGGCCACTTCTTCCTTGAGTTGGCAGAGAAGAAGTTCAAGGGCACACTAAGCATCTCTTAGAGATGCACAACCAGCATGGTAGTCGCATTCTCTTCCAGGATATGCTGAAGCCTTCCCAGGATCAGTTTACCCATGCAAGCACTCAACTTCCCAGAGAACCACTTCTGGGGTGAGAAGATGAAACTCATCAAGAAGATGGGCAACACCTGACTCACCTCTGCAGGCTGATCAGCCCCCAGGCTGGGCTGGGCGAGTATCCCTTCCAAAGGCTCACCCTCCAGCACCACTAGGAATCTTTGGATCCCAGAGGCCTTTGAGGGGCCCTCTGCATTAGCCTGATGTCTGGTTTTGGCCTGAGCCTCTCCCTGAAGCCCTAGGCCTTTAATACTCTGGAGCCCTCTCCCATGCATTGGACCAAATGAAAACAATAAAGCTTTTTGCAGCAAAAACAAAACAAAACAATAAAACAACAATGAGGTATCACCTGTCAGAATGGCTACCATCAATCGATCAACCATCAACAAGTGCTGGTGAGGATGTGAAGAAAAGAGAACCCTGGTACACGGTTGGTGGGAATGCAGACTGGTGCAGCCATTATGGAAAATAGTATGGAGTTTCCTGAATAAATTAAATATGGAACTTCCATTTGACCCAGGGATCTCAATTCTGGGAATATATCCTGAGAATCCTGCAACATCAGTCCAAAAGAATACATGCACCCCTATATTCATAGCAACATTATTTATAACTAGAGGCCAGTTACTTAGGCTTTTATCCTATCTAATAAAAGAGTAATATGCAAATTGACTGTCACACCAAGACACAAGATGGTTGCCCCCATGTGGTCAAAGATGGCTGTTCCCATGTGGACACAAGATGACGGCCACAAGATGGTTGGCAGGGAAGGGCAGTTGTGGGCAATTGGGGATGACCAGACTGGCAGAGGAGGGCAGTTGGGGAAACCAGGCCAGCAAGGGAGGACAGTTAGGAGGGACCCAGGGCCTTCAGGGGAGGGCAGTTGGGGGGACCAGGCCTGCAGGGGAGGGCATTTGGGAGGGACCAGGCAGCAAAGGAGGGCAGTTGGTGGGGGGGACCAGGTCTGTAGGGGAGGGCAGTATGGTTGATCAGGTCAGCAGGGAAGGGCAGTTAGGGGTGACTGGGCCTTTAGAGGAGTGCAGTTGGGGGAGATCAGGCCAGCAGGGGAGGGCAGTTGTGGGGGGATTAGGCCTGTGGGGAAGGACAGTTGAGGGGAGCGGCCCAGGCCTGCAGGGGAGGGCAGTTGGGGGGGACCAGGCATGCAAGGGAAGTCATTTAGGGGTG